>JAULBR010109430.1:0-10412 GCA_032355825.1 Melanodrymia aurantiaca | reverse complement strand
AAATGTGGTTATTGCTTAGAAGGTGTTTTATTTTAAACATGATGACTGGCAGGGATATACATCTATAATAGTAAACTGGTATACCAGTGCCCGCTTGCCGTGTTATTAAAATGGCGTGGTTAGGTCAATACTTGTATAAACGTAAACAAAAAGAATACCTACACTGCTACAGTTATAGGACTTGTTTGGGGGGAATAATATCGTATAAGTATTACATAATTAATTTATTAAGTACTTGTTATGGTAAAAAACACAAAAAGGGGATATGGCATAACAAAATATATAAAATATATAAAATTAATAATTCTCTTTTCTGTTCTGTCAACTGTGCAATAAGTAATATATAGCTATATACAAGTTCATATACATTACACATCACGTACAATACTATAATACATCCTATCTATACCCTATCAATTAATCAACTTTGTTGGTATCTAGTAGTGTACAGTACATCTATTCATGTTTGTATCCCATTTATAAAAAAAAAACAATCTGTATACATGTATAGCCAACTGTGCAATAAGTAATATAGTGAAGTTAGTCTCAATGGGTTAACAAATGATGTGGTATATACTGTCTTGTCTTTAGAAAAATGAATATAAAAGATCCTGTGCTTCTCATTAAATAGAAGTACTTAGCAGATTTCCTCTATCCTGGACAAGCAGTCAAAGCAGCTGAATAGAGGTGCTTCAAACTCAATTGGACATAAGCACATCAATAAGTTATAACTAATTATCTTCTTGTATATGTCTTAAATGCACACTTATTGGCTCATAATTGAAAGAAGCCTTGCTCCTGCAATGTACTGGTAGAGACCAATTCTCACATCAATGTATCAAATATAAATTAATGACTTCAAAGAGCTATAATGGCAAAACCCAATATTGTTGAGCTTTTCTGGAGCTTCACTTTAAAATGTATAAGAATGTGGGCAGCAATTTGCTCAACAGAAGACATAAAAGTGTGATCATGTTGAACAATACTCCACTTATAACACAGGTCAGCTAACCTGGAGCTAAAAATACTAAAGCTGACAAGTTTATGACCATGTATATAAGTCTGCAGCTCTCCATCTTACAAGGACATCACTCAACACATGCTTGACAGACTCTTGAGAGTAAATGACTTCACAATGTTACACCCCGTCGTCACTGATTACAGTAGGAGCGGTACACAGCGCAGTGCAAGAGCGTCCGCCTGAGGCTCGATGGGACGAAGGATAGATCCTCCTCAGGAGACACATTGGGTTGTTTCCCATTCCAACCAGAGATTTGTCTATCAAAGGCAGTGGTGTGTGCACATAAAAGATCCCTTGCTGTTATGTGGCGGCAACAGGTTTCCTCTGTGACCAAGTGTCGATATAATGTGTTAGACATCCAATAACCGCTGATTAGTAATCAATGTGTTCCAGTGGTGTCATTAAACAAACTTTATACTTTTATCTGGCTACAATACGCCTCAAAGCCTGAAGTTCTATTCTCAATTTTACTCATTCATTAATTGTTTTTCTTTCTTGATTGTTTAATTTGGTCCAAATTGTTATTAATTGCAGACACATGTTTAGAGTGGGGTGTGTGGTGGAACAGGCTCTTACTATAATTGGTAAAATATTTATTTTTCTATTTTATTATTTAATTTGATAAAATGACACTTAATATTTCTATAGTAGACCCTCTATTTCCATTACAACAATTGAACATTTATCATCTAGGTGTAGGCCTACTTGAATTGTTGATATGCTATATATTTTTTATTATTTTTGAATTTTAGAAACAGAAATATTTGTTTTTATTGATATACAATGTACCTTTGAACAGTGGAACAGCTCTCCATACGGTGATGGGTCCTAGACTGGCATATTGACCAAAGGCCAGTTCCATGTAAACCAGTGGAAGACCACAGAAAATCAACATGATCAAGTAGGGAATGAAGAACGCACCTACAATGGAACATGTATAATCAGTAATAGCATGAAGAGATGTTTCTTAAACATTTGTATGTGTCACAGATAAAATGGCTATATAATGAAGGACATGGATAATATAGAAGTACACAAAAGGCTAGGATAATACATGTACCAGTATATTAAAAAGAAATTTTTTTTTTTTACATTTTTATCAGGAGGATGATAATTGCTCTTAAAAACCCCCCACAGAAAACCCTTCAAATATTAAATCTGAATATATTTACATACTGACATAGATCTAACAACTCACAGAATATTCTTACATATTAACATAGATCTAACAAGTTACAGAATATTTTTACATATTAACATAGATCTAACAAGTTACAGAATATATTTACAAATTAACATTCATCTAACAACTCACAGAATATTTTTACATACTTACATAGATCTAACAACTCACAGAATATTTTTAGTTGCTCTCCATCCATTTGCACTAGTACAACATAACACACCTGTACATGTAGCACAAAATAATGGTATATTTTAAAGCAACACAATGAAGAATGGTAGAACCCACCTCCTCCATTTCTGTAGACCAAGTAAGGAAACCTCCACACGTTTCCCAGTCCGACGATGTATCCGAGACAGGAGAAAACAAACTCGAAACGGCCCGCCCAGTTACCACGCCCTTTGTTTTCTTCTTCACTCGACTCATCATCCGAGCTAGAAACAGTGATGAGATCCGACAAGTATCCTGTACCGCTCAGATCAGAGGAATCACGTCTTCGCTGAAACCGTATCATATACACAGCATATAACAAGGGTTTATCCACGATTTCTCAATTGGGTTCCTTGGTCAATGGGAGTGGGAAAATTAGTGCGATTTTAGCCGTAATGGAGAAGAAAATTACATTGAAAAAGATGGGGTTTTTTTATACCAAATTGGGAATTTTTAGCTGATATATTGTGATTTTTGAGTGGCATTTGTTTTGGAGAAGAGTCTACAATGACATCTACCGGTATGCCTTTGATTGAAATACTGGCGTTATCAGTTTTGTTTTCTAGTTGGGTCCATCTTGGTTAACTTTTATTTTGAAGTGCTATGGAACAAATAGATTAATAGTTTTCGTGATGTTTAAATAAATATATTATTTGCATAATTAATATACAAGGTAAATGCTATTTTGTATATAACCTATATGATGTATATATTATGTACATGTATTAACCTTAATATTAGTTTTATACATTAATATATGCAATAAAATATCTTTTTTAAATAACGTACTTTAACTAAAAATCATGCATAAAAAATAATAAGATTTTGTTTGATTTCCTTTTTGAAAATCTAATTTGTGTAATTAATATAGCGGTACAAGATAAATGCTATATTTGTATATAACATATACCATGTATATTATTATGAATTCTTCTGTATATCGTATGTATTAATAATAAATAAAAACACCTTCTCTAATAATGCAGACATAATATGTTATAATCTTAATAAAATATTTTGTTTGTTTGTATTTTAAAAAATTGCAAACAAGCTTTTTGAACCACCAACCTTGACAGAAAATCCCAACTCCATGCTGCAAACTTGTTATTAATTGTATGCAAAAGCAAAGCACTGTAGTGCAATGCTAACTGTTATTTATGTTTTCTTTTGCAATCTGTCTTTGATAAAAAAATATCTTATCACTACCAATTTTTAAAAGTCGTTGCAAGGATAAAACACTCCAGACAACAGATCACAATGAAAGAAAATGATAGTGAGCAAAATATAGATGATTACATTATCTAGATAACAACTGGCCACTTAGAGAGTAAGTATTCTTATGTGAACTTGAACATCAACAAAAGACATTGACAAATTTATAACTGTTATGTTCACAGCTAAACATAAAATTAAGATGTCAAATATGTTTATTTTGAAACTGGTAATGTCATCAGGTAGCCTATATATATTATGTTAGATCATCTATTACTTTAAAGTATCTATTGAACAACATAATTAACACAATTTTTATTTATAAACAGAGGTATCAACCATGCACATTTTTTTAAAGTTAAAGAACAGCAAAAGAAAACATTTTAATTGAGTCATTATAAAAAGTAAAAAAGAAGACGCTAGTGGTTTCTTTTTATCAACTTTTCATCAAATCATTAGTGTCACTTTTTCATCAAGTTGTTTTTCTTTCTCTCCACTTGTTAAATAAGTTGGGTTTTTTTAAAATTTAGTAATGCTTAACAATTGCTTTTCATTACTAACATAATCTTATTAATTTTGATGCATTTATATGGTTAGCAGCATACATTGGAATGCGCTACCTGTACGTTAGAAAAATAAAATTTGACCGGTATATTAAATACACATTCTCAAACTCTTTAACGTATAAATAAAACAAAACCCCTCAAATCCTTCCCAATGAAAAACCCTGTGGGAGGTAGGATTTTTGTTTCATTGAATGTTGATGGGCCAACGGATAGGCCTACTTAATACAAATTGGTGTGGCCTTGTTATACATAAAACATTTTATAAAAGTTTAACTTACCATAGATACCAATAACACTGCCTCCATAATAATAATTAAAATTAAATTAATTAAAAGTCCACCAATAATTATTATCTTTGCTGAAATAATTACCAAATACTCTACACATAATGGCAGAGAGAAGAACAATTAGCCAAATATTTAGCCAAATAATTCGGGTAAAACAGTTTCAGATGACATAACAATGTTGTTAAAATTAATTCTTACGTAGTCTCAAGTCACTTAATAGCAGAGAGAGAGATACACTGCAGTTTGTGTGCTAAGAATGTGAACGAGGTCAGTTTCTAACATTAACCATTAATTAAATATCTCAGGTCTCCTAATATGCTTTGGATATCACGTAAGAGTTCCTGCCTGTGTCACTGTTAGTTTACACAACCCAAGTTTTACATTTGCCAATAAAACTCAAACCAATGTATTAGAGTGCATGACGCAATTACAACGTTAATACAATAAGCTAGCTTCTAATTGACTACTGGTTGTGTAAACAATTAGAAACAAAACTATTATACTCCAAGTAAAAAATAAAGGAACATTGTATTGACTTCATAAAAACTGTTATAATTACCTTAACTCAGAAAAACTCATACTGTCTAAGCTGCTATAACATGTATAACAACGACATGTCTATAATAGAAACTTCAGATATGTTCATTCTGAATACAAATCCATTTTTTTCAACCTATGTATAAAGAGCACAAGCTCGTAATCTCTTTTGTGGTTATTACATTGTACTTGAAAATAATGTTAAAACTGACATCAATAATTTATTCAACATGTTGAGATGTCATTACTTTGTAGCAACAAGTCTACATGTCACTTTTTATTCAACATGTCGAGATGTCATTACTTTGTAGCAACAAGTCTGCATGTCACTTTTTACTCAACATGTCGAGAATCATTACTTTATATATGGTTTTGAACTGTCAAGTGCTGCGTGAATTGGTGCAATAACTTGGAATCACACTTGTACCGGTATACGCTTTGTGTTTATATTTAATTTCCATCTATATGAGTCATGAATCATCTTTCTAATAACTTTTTAAACAACAAAATCCCATTAAAATTGAAAAAAAGATTAAAAGATTTCTAGACAATGGTGTATTGTTGATACAGGTACAATGTGATAATAAGAATAATGTATTGATGTGTCACCTCCATGCTGGTTATGTCGAGGAAGTTGGGCAGGTAGAGGTTAGCGGTGAGAAGAGCGAGTGCATTGACAGGCCGATGTACGTCTGGTTTGCTGAGCACGTATTCCGGCAGTTCATCTTCATCTTCATCATCGCTCGAACTCGGGCCCCATGTGTGAGGTGTACGCAGCAACTTCTTTATTCTCTGTACACGCAAAGTAAAGTATGCTTAAACTACACACCAGTGAATTGTTAACCAGTAGTTCTGTTCTGTTCTGTTCTGTTCTGTTCTGTTCCAGAAATTCATCTTTTTCTTCATTGTTAACCAGGGGTGGTATTTATCAAGCGATTTAAGTCAGAAATAAGACTTAAGTCTAAGAAAAGACTTAAGTCTCTAAGATTGTGATTTAAGTTCTGAGAAAAAAACAACCCCAAAACATAAGTTTTGGACGTTTTTGACTTAAGTCTTTAAGTTTCCTCCTGAGATGTCTCAAGAATCCTACAAACACTTATAAGCTTACGTTGTTGTCTTACCTTATTCAATTTAATGAAACTTAAGTCAAAATAGGTGTCAGAACAGAACATAACAGAACAGATAAAGTGAGCTATATATGCAAATGACATTTATGTTAGCAGAAGGGAAAACACTGTCCTTGTTTGTCTAGATAGTTGCACACATTTATTATATTATTGTAAACATCAACAGAAAGGTCAAAATGTAATCATATTATGTAAAATCACAAAATACGAAGCTAAAAAGTTATAACACTTTTATGGCAAATATCTTTTGTCTGCAAATGCAATAGAATGGAAATATCTGGTGCCAATATCAGTGATTAAGAGTCTTTAATTAACATCCAATAGCTGATGAATAATTAATCAATGTGTTCTAGTCATACATGGTTCAAAATACTCCAATTATGCCCATTTTCGTGGGTGCATAAAATTTTCGAAAAAGAGTACTTGTACTTGGTTCATGTTGATATTTTTTTAACTGTAAGTATTATCAAATATTTTCATTTCAAGCCCTGTTAAGTGGTGTCATTACAAAACTCCATCTTTATCTTTAGTGGTATATTTAAATCAATGTGCCTATATTTAAATAAGATTGAAGCCATTCAATTACCTGGTATAAGGAGAGTTAACCAATTTATATAGACAAATAAAAGTGTTGTTACAAGACAATAGATTGTGGTAATACTCAGTTTGGTAAAAAGAGTTTGACTATTGATCATGCGTGAAAGCTGCATATAACAGGTGAAGTGGTGTAGAGTGGATGGAAAACTAGGTCTGGAGACATAGAAATAACACTTGACTGTCAGGATTTACTGTCCAGCTCATACTTGACAGCCTAGAAGATACTGCATGCTAAAAGGACATTGCACTATTTGCATGTGCAATACGTGATCACAGCAGCTTAAACATCAACTGCATTTAACCATGTTTAACTGTTTGCAGTCATCTTAAATCACTAATGGACGAACGTGTCAAATGTATTTAACTTGATTTATTTGCATCTACATGTTTGTTCTAAATATTTAGTTACATTGTTAGAATAATACCTTATTAGGAATGTGGGGCAAGATCTGTGAGGACAGTATAAACCGGTTGTAATTTCAATCAATCAACGCTCCTCTGTTCAAAATTGCCCATTAAATTGAAAACTCGACTTCCTTTTTAGAAATAAAATAAAATAAGGAGTTGCTATTGGCTAATTGATTAGCTTGCTTCTATCAAATTCAATTTTGATCCAGGATGACCACTTATAAGGTCTAAACACACTCCACCCCATAGCATGGTCATCCATCAAAGTGATCTCACAAATAAATGCCATTGAAAAAAAAACCTCAATTAAATAACTAATTAAAATCAATGTTGTCAATTATTACTAATTAAGATCAATGTTGTCCATTATTACTAATTCAGATCAAAGTTGTCATGGAAATGAACATTGTAAACTGTTTGTCTCTCATGTACTGGGGTAATTCATTATGTCACTCACAGAGGTTCTAGAATATTGTGGCCCGATGCCCGTGGCCAGTGAATTTCTGACTCGGGCCACTAAAAAAATACTTTCATCAAGTGAATTTTAAAGCATGGCCAGTGAATTTTCAAATCCACTGACCCTATGGCCAGTGAATATTAAAAATATTCTAGAAGCCCTGGTTAAATATTTTGTTATTTAAAGCCATTTGGCTATTAAATCTCAAATTACTAGCATCTCCTTTCTCATCGTATGTAATGCTTTGTTTAGACTTCACACATGTTTTGCTACTGGCCTGCAATGCACTACCTTTGGGTTCGCAAACAAGAACAGTTTGACGTAAAATATTTCAGAGTACAGCCATCAATAATCGAGAAAAATATGCATGCTTATCTATATAATAATTATATTACCGGTACCCAAGTGGCCAAACATAATAAACACAAATATTTTATGTTAAATATGACATGTGTTGTATAACATTTGCAAAATGTAGACGTTTTCAATGATCTATAAAAAATTTAAAACCAAAAGTCATTGTCTAAAACCATCCACTTTTAAAACAACATAGTTTAAAAAGAAACTCGACGTTTCGTCTGTATAATACAGACTTTTTCAAGAGTATATATAATAATATATATTTGCAATAAGTAATCTGAGATTTGATTGGTTTGTTTGATCTTTGACAATCAATGATAGAGAATTTGGCAATACTGAGAATTTGGTAAAACACAACATGCAGTCATACATTAGGAACAAGACAAGTTGGCTAAATGACTCGTAATAAAACTAGCTTTGATAGTGTATTTGTCCATTAGTATATCATAATAGGGTTGGGTTGGGTCATTTTTCGTGTGCTTCAATCAGAAAACTGTTCAAGCACACCTGTCATGGGCACAACATTTGACTTCACCAGAGAGTTATGTCCATGACAGGGTATCATAATAGCCTATAGCAACGTACTTGAATACGTTTTACCATTTAATATCACAACAAAACGTATAAGCTTATAAATGGAATATTTGACTCGATCCCATTATTATCCAGGTTATGTCATCGTAAAATAATTTCATTTGAATCACTAGCTAAAGCTTGTGATCAATAAAACTCATTTCACTTAGCATACCTACTTTTAAAATTTCATGATTATATAATGATTTAATATCCTCTAAGGGGCTTGTATCAAGTTGTTTTGTCGTTGTTTACAAATCTGACAAACTTGTTAACCACGTTAGGATATAAAGTGAACGGTTGCCATAACGTTATGTAATGCTTCTACGAGACCTCAAAACAAACAACGTGTCAGTGTACAGAAACATTGAAGAGACCAAAGCGTGCCTAGGCTTAGCTGAGCAAACCGTGTAGCGATCAATGGACATATACAGTTAGAGCACACGATGGCGATTTGCGAGTTATGCCGAGATTACACGAGTCACATGTCTCAGGCATCCGTTACACACTAAACAAACAAACAAACTTTGAACTCACACATGACAAAAGAAAGTGTCGTCTCCAGCAGCTATGTCCAGATATCTAACATCAAGACGTAATCTGAACGTCAAAAAACTTAACATAACAAAATACGAATCTGCACAAGGCAGCGTTGAAAGGATATTCTGACGAAGACATGATAGTCTAGACGAATTTTTGAAAAATGTGACTGTTAGCGGCAAATTGAGTTAAAAGTTGGGAACAAGACTTTTTAGCACAATTTGAGTGTGGTGCTTCAGAAAATGTCGGTTCCCAAGCTGGATTTTGGGGGTTTGACCTTGAAATAAGTATGCATAATATGAACTTCATAATATGAAACCGACTATGACGACATGTACTCTCAAATCATAGCCAAATCTGTTATGATACAAGGTGTCCTGCACCACCAGTGTCATCCGTCACAAATTTACATGGTTTGTCTTGAAGTGGGGCCTATCTCAGCGGTACAACGTCCATCTGAGGTTCGATAGGTCTACGGATCGATCCTCCTCACGGTACCAATTGGGTTATTTCCCGTCCCAACCAGTGATCCACAACTAGTCCATAAAATGCCCTGGTGTGTCTGAAGGAAAGTGCAGATAAAATATCCCTTGCTTCAAAGAAGAGTAGCGTGGCAACAGCGGGTTTCTTCTGTGGCCAAGTGTCGATATAACCACAGATTAATAATCAATGTGTTCCAGTGGTGTCATTAAACAAACAACACTTTATATATTGGCTGTCTTCTCTTGCGATATTATGGGACAAACGACGCACTTCGTGAATAATAATCAATGTGTTCCAGCGGTGTCGTTAAACACTCAACTTTTTATTTTCTTCTCTTGCGATATCATGGGACAACCCACGCACTTCGTGATTAATAATCAATGTGTTCCAGTGGTGTCGTTAAACACTCAATCTTTTTATTTTCTTCTCTTGCGATATCATGGGACAACCCACGCATTTCGTCATTAGTAATCAATGTGTTCCAGCGGTGTCGTTAAACACTCAAACTATATATTTTCTTTTCTTGTGATATTATGGGACAACCCACGCACTTCGTGATTAATAATCAATGTGTTCCAGTGGTGTCGTTAAACACTCAACTTTTTATTTTCTTCTCTTGCGATATCCTGGGACAACCCACGCACTTCGTGATGAACTGCCATTACTTTCGTCATATTGAGGAAAGCCCGAATTAGTCAACATCGTTGCAATTCACCATCGTCACACGCCGGTGCTATTTGCCCCGTCCATGACATAATCTGTCAAACAACTTGAGCAAACTAAATGGAGAAGCACCACGTGTTTGTAAAACAAATACATGTTAATTCCAGAAAGGAAAACTTAGGTGATAA
>JAULBR010109408.1:0-10415 GCA_032355825.1 Melanodrymia aurantiaca | reverse complement strand
AAACCTCAGTAAACTGAACACCCCTCTAAACCGAACATTTTACTCGGTCCCAAGTGTGTTCGGTTTAGAGGGGTTTCCCTGTGTATATACATGTACAGTGTATGTATTGATGTACCGATCTAACCTCGGACAGCTGGGATGGATATCTACACGTATGTTTTTCAATGTACTTGTCCAAGCGAAAGTGAAAAGTATAAACTTACTTGTAATATACTTGCCACATGGCCTCATCAAGTTATTTGCAAGGCTTCCAGTTTTTTTACCATACTATGCATACATGTAGCTATATATAGCGTACATGTATACATAATAAACGACAAGGAAGCTACATGTAAGTTGTAACTAAGGATTCAATAACCATGCCAATTATAGTGTACAGGATACTCACAAGTTGTCCAATTTTAATATTTTATAGTTAGTGTTATTCTTAAAACATTAACGATTAATTTTGAACCCATTTTCTTTCAATATAATAGAGAACATAAAAAGTTTTAAATCGGAACATTGTTTTTGTGTATTTTTTAAGTCTTCTGACAGCTACATTTGGGAGAAAATGTTAGGTTTTTTTACCCTTTATTTTGTTGTTCAACAGCATTTCCTCTTCTGCATTATGGGACATTGTGATTATATCATCATATTGATTAACCTGACAACATTAACAGGCCACAAAAGCTCAAATATTTAGCAATTTCTATGCATTTCAGTACTTTCGGATTGGGGCGTACGTCAGCGCAAGAGCGTCCGCCTGAGGTTCGATAGGTCAATGGGTCAAGCCTCCTCAGGAGACTCATTGGGTTATTTCCCATTCCAACCAGTAATCCACAACTGGTCCATCAAAGGCTATGGTGTGTGCTATCCTCAGATGTTGTGCAATAAAATGCAATAGACATGTTTGCAGATGAGCTACAAGCATGTGAGCACTTGCAAAGTTCCTCAAATTTACTTTATTTTCTTCTCTGCTCAATCGACTTTGATGTTTAACTTAAATTTCATAGACAATAATAGTACATGGCTTTCAAACACATACCCATCGTACGCTTTATAAAATTATAACTGGTAATAGATCAGGGAACATTTTAACCAGTGTAACTTATAGAGATCCACAATACCGATCCATAATTTTGACAGGCACAAATTTTGTCAGTCGTATAATCGAGTAAACAATATTTAATTAGTTAACATTATTAATCAATAAATCAATGCCCGATCTCGCCAAACAGTATACACCATGTACATGTAGTTATTAAGAAATGCTTTTTATCATCTTGGGTCATAATCCGACACCGCTGGTTAGTAACCCTGCCAGTTAGTAACCATAGCAACCAGTGCCATCTTTTTAGCTGGCTGTTTCTTAATAATGGTGTAATTTCAAGTTTCACATGTGTACAGGCATACAAAGTACCCTCCTTTCTACTATTTCACTCCCACGGAGCCTTTCAAAAAAAAAAATGTAGGCATCAAAAATGTTGTTTTTTGTGTAATACATGTATTTGGATTGAGATGGTATTTGTATTTATGCTTGCTTTTCCCCCAAAGTGAGTTCACAATATGTTTCTGTCAATGTCTGTTAATACTTTATTCACTCTTGCCAGATAAAGACATTAATATCATCTGCTGAAAAAGGTCATCAAGTTAGTGGAACTGGCACATGTTCATCTACTGTATCATGATCAGTAGGGTTCTGAGAATATTCTGCTTTGATCTTTACCCCAAAATTGCACAGGAGTAAATTAGGTCACATGTGTTGGGTGCTTATTACTATGTATGCAATCAGGAGCCCTCTCTGATTAAGCTAATTGAGGTAAGAAAGTAACTAATTCCTATTAAAACATGACAATAACCAACCAGAAAAGGGTTTCAGTTGGAAGAACTGTTATTTGCTTATGATTGGACAGACTAACATTTTTGTGTACCTTGTAATACCATGTAATATGTAATACACAATAATACAATACATGAAGTTCTGTCTGCATTTTAGGAAGTTCTGTCTGTATTTGATACAGGGCATCAGCCATCTTGATGTGTTAAAAATGTACTTTTAACTTGGAGGAAATTTGAAGATGGTTAGATTTTTGGGTATATGAGGGCTCGATTCTTTAACTTAAAGTTTAAGAGAGATAACTTTTGAAAGGGTAAAACATTCAGACATTGTAAACTTCTACCCATGTTTACGTTATGACTTCAAAGTTTGAACCGCATTTGCTCATTTTGTGACGTCATGCCAAGTTGTAGGTTTTCGCCTGTGACGGCTCATATATTAATTATTTATAAATTTACAGCTTACCTTCTCTGAGCATTCCGACTGTCAAACATTTCTGAAATCTACAAGCCTGGCAAGCTTTTCGCCTTCGTTTTGTGATTTCACAGTCGCCATTTGCTGGACATGAGTATTCAATATTTCCTACAAAACATAAAAACAATGAACATTTAAACCATGCACTTTTTGACATGCAATAGTCATCTTATTTTCATGCTGGGGTGTTATAGGGCTCACGCTGGATAACGTTTTCTTTTAGCAAATTTGATGCCTCTAAAAATTGTGGGAAAAAATTGTTTCATTCGAACGACAGTTGCTTTTTGTTCCTGCAAAAACAAAAGTTGGGGTTCTTTTTTTATTTTTTGTTTTTCTGCATTTGTTTTTTTTATCAGTCCCTTATTTACAAACATTCCATGAACTATGGGAATAAAATGGAGTTGTTTTTAAACTAGAATAATAATAATTATATTGCTACTGTACATATATAGCAACATATTTTGTAATAGGTTAGGCAAAATATTTTGGCTGAAAAGTTCTATTTTCACAGGCCTTAATTTTCCAAATATTAATGTGTTTTTCAGTAAAATGTTCCAAAACTTTAAAGATGCTAATTTATACAAAATATTGTTAGCCAGTTATAAAACTGTTTAGCCAATATTGTCCAAAATTAGCCATTCAATGGCTAATTATTGGCTAATTTGGCTTACCTACACCTGTACAGGGTGAGCCCTGGTATAATGCCATCATGGCATTATGGTATTGTTAAACATTCATGAATTCATTCATTTTCACGGCTGCAGAGCCAGAGGGGCAAAACTACAATTTGTCTCAAGACTGGAACATGACATGGACACTTGGGGAAACAGTACAAATGTACCAGTATGATTTGAGTACAAGATTTGAGTTGTCAGTTAACCCTAACTGGGACATGTGGCAGAGACTACATACTTCATCATACAGTAAACATGGTTTCTAGTTCAACTTCATCCCTCAACCCTAGCGATGAAACATTGCAACTAGCTTACTTCATCAACGAACTGTAAACATGTTTTAATACAAGTTCATCCCTCCACCCTAGTGATGTCACCGAGATTGGGGATTAGGCAGAGTCTACAACCTGCTTTACTTCAAACTGTAAACAAATTACATGGTTGTAGTGCAAGTTCATCCTCTACCCTAGCAATGTCACCGATATTCAGGATTCAGAGGCAGTCTACAACTTGCTTACTTCATCAAACTGTAAACATGGTTCTAGTTCATCCCTTGACACTAGCGATGTTGCAGAGATCGGGGATGAGACATAAACTAAAAGCTGCTTTCTTCATCAAAGTGTAAATATGGTTGTAGTGCAAGTTTATCCCTTGATGCTAGCAATGTTTCAGAGACCGCAGGATGTGTCAGAGCCTACAACTTGCTTTCTTTGAAATCAAACAGTAAACATGTTTGTCGTGCAAGTTCCTCCCACAATCCTAGCAATGTGATAATTAATGTGGCCGAAACTGGAGGATGTGGCAGACCCTAAAACCTGGTAAACTTTATCAAATCAAACAGTAAACATGTTTGTAGTGTATGGGTAAGTTTCTGTCAATCCTAGTGATGGTGGCAACAGTGTGGGATGTAGTAGACAGAGCCTACAACTTGCTTACTTCATCAAACCTTAAACATGGTAGTAGCATGACTTTATCCCTTGACCCTAGGCTAGCGATGTTGTCGAGACTGGGGAATGTGACAAAAGATCCACCAGCACAAACAGTACATGTGGAATAAGAGATGAATTAAAATTCTCTTTTAAAAATGATAATGATACCAAGACTGATATGGCAGGGGACATGATAAAAATACAAGGAAATTTATCAGTTCACCAAGTAGTGATAAAAAAGTCATGTAGAACTTAGAAGTATTGATCAACGAATACTGAATAAAATACATGGCTGGAAATTTGGAATACAAATAATCCAGAGACGACATGTTGCATTAATATGAGAAATCACTCTTTAAAAATGTATGTAAAATGGAAACATCCTTCATAGATGTCTTTCATGGGATAACTGTCCTAGTACAGATATAAATTAATAAGAATGAGGCCATAAGAAAAAACATGCATTTCCAGTTTCACGACACACTAAAAAAAAGTACAGAAAAAAATTTGTCTTCAATCTGTGTGAAAAACCAATTAACGGGAAACAAAAGTTTTTTGACCTACATTTATGAATTGTACCTACATGTGCCATAATTTTTTTTCAAGGATGAAACCCCGGGAACACACATTATTGTTTAGGTCCAAGAAAAGATTATTCTGATGTCCAGGGTGCAATTTGTTTTTAAAATTGTAATTAGCAGTTTTTCCTACTGGATGGCGAATGGAATTTAGCTACTACTGGAATTTGATTAGCACTTTTATAAAATGAGTAAAAATATTGCATCGCGATTGCAAGATTTTGCATTGCTTTTTGCAATGCGAACCGGGTCATTTTGCAGCCTGGATGTCTGCAGTAATTGTTATTTGTGCAAATGATGTCAATGAGATCAGCAAGTCAATGAGTTATTTGTCATTTAAATAAATCATCAAGTACAAATTGTCTCACGAGACAACATTTCAATTGATCCAAGTGTCTGCTGTTCGTACCTTAATTGCCAATTATATATTAAGTCGGCTCGGATTATTGTATTCAGAGCATTAATCAAAAGGCCAAGACAATTAGTAATAATGTTAAATCTGCTCCAAAACAAAAATCTCTATTGTCACCAAAACTTCTGAAAACAACTACATTGTAGTAAATAATCAGAATGTTTATATATATACATAGTAGTACGGTACCCAGTATGCTACTTACCTGGAGAAGGATTGTAATGATTTGACACTTACCATTCCATACTTTGTACATGTATGGCACCAAAACAATTTCACACACCCATTTATAAATGGAAATGGAATGAATATTTAGAATAGATCATAAATTTGGTATTTAAAATAGACATATTAAATATTCCTTTATGAAGTTTCCGTTTTTTAAATTACTTACCTTTAATATCTACATGTATCTAAACAGAACCATTGCATAATGACACATGTGGATGGGAAACAATTCTGTGTACTGTAGCAATACTTGCTGAACCTGGTACTGTGGTAGTGATTCTAGTGAACATGTACACACAATGCCAGGAGAGAAGGTAATGTATATATAAATATCCACATTCATAAAGAGATTGTTTTTCAAATTACCTTGGATAGTTCTCTTAAAGAAGGCTTTACAAGCTTCACATGACGACACCCCATAATGGTATCCAGAAGCAATATCACCACAAACAAGGCATATACGTTTAGATCCATCTGCATTCTCTTGGTCTGAAGACAAGGTACCTGAACAGAAGTCTAACTTTCCCATACAGTAGTCCAGTTTTCCATTTTCCAAAGTAAAGTCCATTTTTCCATTTTCATCACTGACAGGTGAAATGTTCCCACTGTCTCCACTATCACCATATGATCTGTCAGAGCCATAATCATCATGTGTGCTGTAATCCACAAACAGGTCGCGATCAAATGCTTCCTCCAGCGATTGCTGAGAGCATCGGCCCATACCAACAGGGCTACTTGGTTCACATTTCACTGAATCTAAATCCATACTGGTCCAGAGGGCCAATGGTGTGTAATCTGCTAATGTCCCTACACCCTGCAAAATAAAAACAAATTTCAATATTATTTTACAATGGATGCCACTGCTGGGGCAGGATATGCTAATCTTTCATGAACAACTGGTATCACTGCTTTGGCGGCGATTCTTGAGTGCAACCATCTCGGCTTGTCATAATGTACCTTGTGAAGAGATGTATGTACTTCGCTGTATTCTAATGGATAGGCATTGAAATGTGGCCAAATTGGCAACATTAACTTCTGAAAATTAACTGACCAGCTACATTTGACTTCAAACTAACAATTTGTTGCTTGCTATGAAACATCTGTACTGTACGATACCTCTACAGGGTTCGAAATACAAAAACAAATTCAAGGTATCCATGTTAGATACTGGCATTTAAAATCTGGTATCCAAACTCAATATCTGGTATCCAAATTTATAAACAACAACAAAACTACATCATGTCAAATAGCATCGGTTGTGAATTTATATGTAGGCAAGCGCAATGTTTGTTGGTGAGTGAACATTATTAGCAAAAAAGCCGACGAATTCAGCATATTCTGGTTTCGGATATTAAAATAAGCAGACATGTTTTGAATTCTATCATGATGTATAAGTGGCTGAAATGTTACGTTTGCCACTATATAGTAAAGTAAATTCTGTAAGCATACAAAATAATCAATTTTAGTTTTAAAAAGTGGTATCCCAATGGGATACCAGTTTTTAGAATCTGGTATCCAAATTCAGAAAGTGGTGATACCAGGATACCGCCTATTTCGAACCCTTCCTCTATAGAGGAACCACATAGTTTGTTTTTATTACATCATGTGTGCACTCACTCTGGGTTGGAGTCAGTACAGGGATTAAAAATCTCATGTGCCACAAATGGGACTTGAACCCAGTATCTACCAGTCTTAAGCCCAATGCATTAACCACTGTGCTGTGGACACAGTAAAAACTCTTTTTAGAACCCTGTCTAATTTTATGCCAGGTTTTAAGGTTGGTGAGTGTCTGATTTAGATTTAGAGCAGCTCGCAATCTTTTTTTACCAACTTTAAAGTAGTTAGATAAATCATGTAAATATACCGATAGATAAATTATCATTTCTGAATGTTGGGAATAGACAGACGTGTTCATGATGGAATCGACAGACATGTTTAGTCTTACATTACAGACAGTCAATTGTATTTTGGCAATGAGTTATATTCAGTACTGAGAAAATGTTAGCTGTAACTGATTTATGAAGTTTAATTTGGTAATAATATAGTTGACTTGCCATTTGTAAGTCAATTTGCTGCAGTCTCAACAGACTTGTTGAATAATTAATGCAGTGTTGGGAAAAATTATATAAAGTGGCTAAAGCTTAGGCTACACTGTATGCATACAAATTACAATTAGATAACACATTAAGATCGTCCCGGCATAGATAGACCGTATCTAATTCAAACTAATTATCATATTTAAGTTATGGATCGCCAATGATTTCATGAACTCATGACTTCAACACACAAAAAAGCTTCTTTTTTTCCCAATTTTAATAACTTGAAGTAAAAATATACATAAATAATAAAAATAAACAAAGAAATTTCTTTCTATAAAATTATTAGTACTACATGGATGTGTGTAGATATAAACATTAATATAGAATAGAATAATATACAGTGCTTGCAGATGTTGAAAAATGGTTTAAAAGACTAAAATAGTATAACTGTAAGATCCATGTATGTTGCAGTATAACTATAAACGTAACAATCATGTTTGATAAGACCACTTTCGTAAATTTAGGTATCGTTCAAAATACGACAGTGATTCACTGAACACACCCAAACATGGTATATGTATGACAACTAAAGAAATTTGTATAATTATCCGAAAAGAAATTGTGAAGAAATTAAGTGGAATGTGCGATCCTGTTGTCAAAAATGCAAACCCCCGGTATTAAAAATTCCTTGCTAATATAATGGAGAAAATAAGGTTTCGTCTGAAGAAAATGCACCAGATTCAAAAGAAACATGTTCAACATCCAGTATTTACACAGTTATTTCAATAAAGTCTTAAATTTCAGCAACTCAGATATTTTATTTTGTCCTTTACTTTTCACCAGTCCCATGTTTGCGATGTGTAACAACCAGATATACATGTAAGAAAGGTAAAATGATTATTTCAGTTAATATGCAATTTCCCAGCCAGGATAACACACACCAAGGCCTATGACTGACCAGATGTGGATCGCTAGTTGGAACGGGGAATAACCCCAACAGGTCCACTGAAGAGGATCAATCCATCGACCTATCAAACCTCAGGCAGATGCGCTTGTGCCCCAGTAGGTATAGTATTACAGGTACATGTAGGCTGCACATTCTGCAATCATACCAATCATACGTGTGGCCTATCAGAGATTTATCCAGGTGTTCACCAGTGATTGTTCTTTGATGCCCAACATGGACACCATTCTCAAAAGCATATGGCACTACAAATTGCCAATTTGGTGTTCAAACATGGAACCAAAGCAAAAAATCCTAGATGAATCAGTAGACAAATTAGCCAAACTTGTGTCTATGTTATAAAACAAATTAGCTAAAAACATGATTGGAATATAAACAGACATCTCAAATCCTTCAACACTTTAAGCTTCAATCTCACGTTATCATGCACGTATCTAAATAGCTTACACAGTTGACTTTGTGGTGTTTAAATAGTGATAATTGATACAAAAGTGTTATTTGCATGCATAGACGTACACTTGTAACATTTAAGAATTTTATTATTTATAACTCATTTATATGAAGTGCAATATGTAAAATAACAAATTTCTATTATGCACACGATACTGTAAAATCAAATTATTGGGGTGTCAAAATGTATTTATATCTAATCTATAAAACAAAGATTTCCAAAACAAATCGTAAAATTAACTAAAAATATAAAATGCATTGAACTGTTTAAACTTCAATGTGACAGAAATTTTAAAAGGACTGAAAATAAGGTTATATTTAAAAAAGATTGTTAAATCTTGAAAAGAAAGTGGTTCAAATTGGACAGTCAAAACAATAAAAATCCACTTGACACAAGTCATGTATGTAGCCACATCACTTAAAGAAGCGAGAGTTGTCTCCCCTCAACACGGGAATCGTTCATTTCGACAGCAGCCCGAGCTGTCTGTGTAAAGCGTAGGTGTATCGCTCACACGTGGATAAATTATTGATTTCTTTGTTAAATCGAGGTAATAGCTAACAATTAATTGGTATTAATATGCGGTATACTTCCCAAAAGTAGATACAAAAATGACTGTTTTGTCTTAGTAATGCTATAATTGTGTTACTAATTATTACTAAAAACAACTTAAAAACCGTCTGCTAAACAAGGACAGCTTTTGTCACTTGTTCCGAAATTTCAAACCAATATTACGCAAACAAACACTTATGATAAAAATTGCATGAAGACTTTGTTTAAATGTATTATTGTTTGTATTGAAATGTTTGACTGTATGTCATGTACCTATATTACTTCCAAACAATTACAGGAAAAGGTAAAACTCACCTGCATTGCGAACACTCGTGGCAAAGACTGCGCCGGTCGTACGCAAGTCCCTATGAACATGATTGGATAATACGCGCCCACCCCCAAACATTAGCCAATGAAAGAAAACGTCCCGAACTTGCCTTGACATTGCTAGCAGCCGAACTTTCCATTTTGTATGAATGAGAATTTGCTATTAAACGCAGGAAACTGACATTGTAGAACAAGCCTACTTCTGAAAATGATAGATATACAAAGATATATATATACCTTAGACGTGAATACGACTGCACAATTGGATTTAATCACTTCGTTCTAGAGATGGAATGCAAGACTCTTGCGTCAGCACACCCCAGTCACATGGCGTCGGTCGGGGCCTATATCCTGTATAGTCCAATGTGGGTCAAGTTAAACGATTTCAGTAGCACGTTACGCGCACATTAGTAGCATATATAACATTTAATGCACGTTTCACAATAACATCCGTTTACGAAAATGGTAACGATTAACACGGAGACATACTTGTAGTAAAATTTAAAAGATTGATAAAAATCCGTCCCGAATGCGTCACAACTTCTTTTATGGGCACGTACCACGATCTGAGTGGCAGTCTATTTCTGAAGCAATCTGCGTAAAGATTTGCCAATAACGTAGTTGGCACAGTGACTGCAGGCATTCAATAGCCAACTGGATATCTACCAATCAATGAACTCGTTGAAAGCGTATAGTAAACTAAATGTTTGGGAAATACGCACTGAAATGTCTTGTATCCATTGCATCATATGTAAATGCACGTTCATTATTAGGTACTAGGCCTACACCGCGCAACAAAAGAAATGTTTTATCCCAGCTAATATAGGTCTAAGTCCAGGAGCTAAAAATTTAACGAGGCGTGTCCATCACCAGTAGTTGTCTAGACAGGTACCACCGGTGTAAAAGGAACGCAAGTCCGGGTATATAATAACAAAATGGATTAAATAATAAAATAAATCTTTACGGAATAA
>JAULBR010109397.1:0-10415 GCA_032355825.1 Melanodrymia aurantiaca | reverse complement strand
TATGTGGCGGCAGCGGGTTTCCTCTGTGACCATGTGTCAATATAACCATGCGTCTGACGTCCAATAACCGCTGATTTTTAATCGATGTGTTTCTAGTTTCGTCGTTAAATAAAACAAACTGCGTGACCTCATAGTTAGCATTACGTCATAGCGTGACGTCGTTAAATAAAACAAACTTTACTTTACTTTTATTTTCAGAAATCGAGCAGCGCTTTCGTTTTCATCACACGAGTGAATTACCCCCTCCAGAACCGCCACTAGGCCACAAGAAAACGTACGCTAGCGAAAACGTTAGGAAAAAACGTATGTAAAATGCGAAACGATACATATTCAATTTGTAACACTATTTTCATAAACATGTCTGCTTGTTTATATATACAAATGTCACACTTTGTTAAAAGTTTAAAAACACTCGGAAACAATCGAATGTTTACGTACGCATCATCAAATTAAAGGGACATTCCTAGAGCCTGTTTAAAAAAACATCGTAAGTCTAGTTTATGACTAGTTGTAGACGTAAACGTAAGTAGAAAATGTTCAATCGCTAACGGTTAGTGATACGACTATGTTTTTTTGGTTGTTTTTTTGTTGTTTTGTTTTAGATATTTATTTCCCAGACTATTTGATAGTGTCAGGGTGATACGACTATGGTTAGTAGCCGAGATATCATAGGTTTTTGGTCATTAATTTTGAAACATATTACACGTGGACGCTATTCGTTCCTGGAGACAAATATGTTTCTTTATACTTTGGGTAACTCTTTTAAGCCCCGTTTACATTGCCACAAATCTGGCCCACTTGAACCGAACCGTGCTCGGCCCGGACCCGGCCCACTTGATTGGTACCGTTTACACTGCACGCTTTATAGGAACTGGGCCAGTAGTGACGCCGCTGGTAAAGCGCTCTTCTGTATTTAGTATAAACTTTACGTAACACTTGTTTGCGTCGCATGTAGCGTCTGACGTCACTCATGCCAGGTTAATTACAATAAGTGACGTCATAATCCTGGATATTGGCATAAAGTAAGCGGGCTCGGCCCGGTTTGCGTTTACACTGCACATTTTATGTGCCGAACCGTGCTCGGTCCGGACCGAACCCACCTCTTCCAACTGGGCCAGGCCCACCACAAACTGGAACTGGGCCGAGCCCTCTCAACCCGTTTACACTACAACTTTTTCTGCCGAACCGTGCTCGGTCCGGACCCGGCCCACTTGATTTGTGGCAATGTAAACGGGCCTTTAACTAACGTCTGTCCTGGACAGGCGTTCTAGACGGTTGGACTCCCTGACCATGACATACGTGCTTGAACCTTAATTGGATATAAGCAGGTAAATATGTTCTAACTATTGTTGTTTCTCCAGGATTAGGTGCTCTGAATTGGCTTCGGCAACATAGGAAAGGAAGATAGCACACACCAATCTATTTGATGGAACAGTCATGGATCACTGGTTGGAACTGGAAATAACCCAACTGGTCCACTGATGGGGGTCGATCCTTCCACCTCTCGAACATCAGGTGAACGCTCCCTTACGAGAAGACATACATTACGTAGAGAAAGAATATCTGCAGCCAAACACGAACAACTAAGCCTTGCGTTCAGTAGGGCGAGCGTTCGCGAACTATGTGACTAGTACCGATCGTGTACTATCATATTACATTCATTTATGTTAGATGCAAACACCATTGACAAAACGTTTTGTCTCGGTAGCAGAACGCTCGCCCTATTTAACGTAACGTAACGTAACGCTGATCTAGCTACACTGTCAGTACATGAGTCCATTATACTTCAATGTACAATCACATACTTATAGGTCTTCCTGATACGCACACAGAAAGAAGCCATTTAAGTCATAATGAAACGATATTATGTATACCACGGATCCGGACATCTAAGATGACACGATCCTATATGCGATGAATCTACATAGATAAAATTACATACTTAAAAGCACGATCCCTATTACCAGGCAAAAGGTTAACTATTGTTTGTAGATGTTACCATATACATGTATCATTCATATATAATCTCCAAACACTGATTTGTATTCATTTTGTTTATATCATTGTCTAATTATATACCATATTTTGACACCCAATAACCTTGTTCGTGCTTGCGTGTCGTTAAAATTCAATTCAATCGTTCAACGTCAACAAGAAAACGGAAAGGGAATTGACTATAATCGTTTGCCTGGTAAATAGATGATTATTTTAAATCCCAATAATCTAAACTACCCATAGAATTAGAATTAAAAAGTCAATTTGTATTTTATGGCATTTGAAAGGAGGACAATGGAGAATGAAGACAAGGATTTAAATAGATCAGACATCGAGTTTTATTTACTTAATTACATTTGTAAATTTACATACATGTATGCTTTAAATTAAGTATACATTGGAACAAGGAAGAAAATCATGTTTTGCGTTAAATAAAAGCTCAAGGTCCATGTTTTTTAAATCTATTAGGAGATAAACGTAGTGCGTAATTCCATTACTCAAGGAACATGAGGAAAACAATTAAATGTCATTATGCAAAGGGTCAAAATGTATTCGCAAAACTCCTATTTTGCAGAAAAACTTAAAATCCTTGTGGACGTATATTTTTTCTCATGGATGTGACATCAACATGTATCACATAATTTCAAGGCTACAGACTACCTCAAACATAGGAATATTAAGCCACTCAAATCACCCACACCAAACTGGCTTTGACACTTCATTTCACTCAATTTATATTTTCTGAAAGTAGGTAGCAAAAAAAATGGATTTGAAGCAATGTGCTCAGTCAGTGTAACTTCCATCACAAACAATTAAATATAAATTGTTTAAATGAGAAGAAAATCTGAAGGCATATAATCATGTTCTTTCTAATTCTCTTAGCACTAGCCAAGGCAAAGTTAAAACATATGTCAGTCAGTCTTGAAATTACGTGATTTGTATTTGAGAGAGGAAAAAAAATGTAACATCCGTCACGTGTAACGTCCGTCACGGGGAAAAGTGGGTGCAGTAACATCCATCACATTCCTATAAGTCAAAAAAAGTCATTACTACTGTTTTAGTCATTCAGCATCTTTAGAACAAAAGGTGGTTTCACTAATTACCACCAGGTGACAGCTGCAGCATGATATTTTACCCACAATTCTTCAGTACTTCCTCCTTATTCACTGGTGGGGGAGGGGGTGGGGCGAGTTTGCCCAATTTTTGATTAACCATATATTTTTATACAAGGCCACAGTAGTTCTGCTGGGTTTTAATCTACCATACAATTTGTTAACGGATAATTCTCAATTTGAAAAAAAATCCTAATTTTGAAAAAGAAATTCCCTCCTCCCCCTAAATTAATTTTTTTTTTACAGTGACGTAACACAGATGATTTGGGATACAAAATTCTTTTTACAATGTGAAAAAAAATAAAAAAATTTATTCTTTTAAAAGGAAAATACCCTCCTAACGTTGACTACCACGAACAAATAAAAACACGGACATAAAATAGATTCCCCCTTTTCTGTTAATTTTTTCAAAAAGGGACCTTAAACAAAATGGTTCAGATTAAACCCTGTCCTGAATATGATAGAAGATGGTATATTAAAACCAGGCCGGTCTTTTACCACCTATTAATTTTGAATGAATCAATACCACATGAAACCATCTACTTCTTTGACTTGTATGAAAGGTTTCCATGCCGTGGTAATCTAAAAATACACCTGGATATGACATTGGTGGCGATGATTTGGACTGTTTTTTGTCTTCAACTTGACAGTTTTTATATAAACTTTGCGTTTAGAATAAATACAGGTTGCTGCACGACAGAAATGTACAAGACTATGGATTATTGGTAAATCCTCAGTGGCTTCAGTATAATTTTGAAAATCTGTGAAAGTTTAATTAAAAGTCATCAAATCCACATCATGATCTTGATCATGCATTAAAATGCTTTTATCATCCCATCAGTGGACACGGAACTTCATTTTATGTCAGCGAAAAAAATGTAACAAGCGTCACGGTAACGTCCATCACACACAAGTATGTAATAATTTCCCTTATACTTTGTTTTTCAAGCTGAATTATAATTAGTAGTCTTCCATAGGTATGTTAGCTTCACTCCAAGGGAAAACATTTATCTGTACAATTTAAAGGTTTCATAGAATCATACAATTTGGAAATAACGTTACTTGGTTTTTATCCATGTCCTTTTGAAGTAACGTCCGTCACGCACATATTTCTGATTACCCATCAAGCCAGCGATATCCCTAGGCTCTTTTCCCTATGGCACCAAATAGACTTGGACATTGGAAAGTCTCTTACACAGGGCCAAGTTCCTGGGGGTACCACTCTAGCAATCAGGGCAGTTGGAATGACCTCCAACCCCTCTGACTGTAACGTCCCATATATCTATTTTGAAGAAAGACGCTCCTCCTCAGTATGATCACTGTTGATGTACTGTACATTGACAGTGCGTCACATTGTGGTCACAGATGTGTGGTGTTCCACCCACAACTGGTCTTAAAGTTTCTTCGAGAAACCAATTAGTTTTAAAACTAAAAGCTGTGATATATTTTATATACTACAACATATACATTTACACTATTGCTTGTAGATTTTACCATAATTATATGATTTATATGTCAGCTCTGTACACTGAATTTGTTTTCGTTTACACCGTTATATAAATAACCAGTTCAAATATCAAACATCAGGGGCCGTTTAATGAGTGTTGCTTAACGCAACGATAGCGTAACGTTGTCCTAACGATTGCGCTGCCACAGTTGTGTGTATCGATAACAGTGGCCACGATACTAAATTGACCACTTCATTGTCCTCAAATATTGTCATTTACGCAATCGTAGTGTAATGGCATGCCTAAAGTGATGTTATAACGTCTCCATTAAACCGGCCACTGGTCATCCTGTCTAACCTACGCACTATGCATCTTTAACAGATTCGTGTTGGTTTTATTATTATAGCACGGGGAAAACACGCAGCAGGCAATGATGGAAATGGACGAAATGATTGACATAATAGAGATTCCGGCTCAGGGAAGTGACATGTCGGTAAAAGGTATGGTACCAGTTTCGTACGCATGCGCCATTGGTACTTAACTTATTGTGCTGAACTCGCTAAAAGATCAAGTCTGTTTGTTTAAGGACACCGCTGGAACACATTGCTTATTAATCAACGGTGTTTGGATGTCAAACGCACGGTTATATCGACACTCGGTCAAAGAGGAACTCCGATGCCGCCATATAGCTTACGCTTCCTCGAATAACAGCAAGGGATCGTTTATGTGCACTTTCCCACAGACAGGATAGCACACACCACGGCCTTTGATATACCTGTCGTGGAGCACTGGTTGGAACGGGAAATATATATTTTGCCCTGAACTACGCCCCGCTCCTAAACTAGCTATGACATCACTACATGCGTATATACCTTAAACATCAAGTCGTGTCTTCGTCAAGTAACTTGTTCATAATGTATAACAATCATTGTTTTTAAATGGTTTATTGATCGTTATTATAGTAGTCCTGCAAACAGGGCCACCCAAATAGTGGGGTACCGGTAGCTATACTTGTGCATTGTGGTGTGTAGATCATAAAACAACCTGTTGACACTCGCAAAATTGCGTGTGATTCACATGGCGGCCATTTTCCAAGATGGCCACAGTCATGTTATAATCAAACATATCTCTTCCAATATTTCATATATTGAGGTGATCTTGGTATCCAATTGTAGGTTTGTAGGGGTGAGGAAAATGACCAATTAGATATATTATTTTTAACCACTTTTCAAGATGATTTCCATCTAAGTCAGCGTAATTTATGGTGTCTACACAATGTATATGTCACAAGTTTTAAGATACTTTAGGTCATTTTATTCCGATTTTAAGCAATGCTCTGTCCTAGCTCAGAAGTTGTTTCATCAGATTTATACTGTCCATGGACTGTTGAACACTTTTTTTAAAGTTTTGTGTTACACATTCAGAGATATTTATAGTATTTGGGTTGTGAATTACATTTGTGTATAGACTGAATTCAAATTATTGTACTATAGATAAGAATGTTCTAATATAGGCTACATATCGGAGACGTTATATTAAGTAATTTATTTATTCTTGTATTATTGTATGTTAATATGTATCCATTGTATTTGGTATGCTGTATATTCTGTGGTGAAATAAAAAATGTAATTAAATTAAAAAAAAAAAAAAAAGGTATCTCATGTACATGCATAACTATGTTAGGAAGGTTGATCTGATGTGTTGTACTTGCATTGTGTGCTGACAGAGGCGGCGAGCTCCGTGGGGTACGAGAACGAGGTGTTTGACAAGGAGGAGGAGGTTGTCGTGCGAGATCTCGCCGTCCTAGCCAAACACGTGGACGGCACGAAGACGTACAGAAGTGCGGTCAGTGTCCACTGCGTTATGTCGCTTTGTCACTTCTCACACACGCAGAACGCACGCACGCACTCACGCAGACACGCACACAAACACCATACACGCACGCACTCACACACGCAATCACACACTCACGCAGACACGCACACAAACACCATACACGCACTCACGCACGCACGCAGTCACACACTCACGCAGACACGCACACAAACACCATACACGCACTCACGCACGCAGTCACACACGCACGCACACAAACACCATACACGCACGCACGCACACACGCACGCACACACACATACACACATACTCGCACGCACACACACAAAATTGTATGCACAGTCATCCACACGCACATTCGCACGCACATTCACACGACGCACATACGCATGCTCGCACGCACACGATCCCACACACGAATATTGATACGAATTGTAAAATATTCGTAATATATTTCTAACCATTCGTAATTATAGTTCTAACGTTCAGATCATGAATAATTATTGTATTATTTGGTATTCTATTACAACTAGCATATAACCCTATTTTTCATTGGTTAATTTTCGTGATAAATCGGACGGTTGATTCACGTTTTCATTAGCAACAAGGATTTAATCACGATATTTTAAGCACTTGTTCGGCAGTTTCCGCTGTCTTTCTGCTGTCGCTTAGCCTCATATATGGTGTTTTCTTTGTTGTCTCAATTACGCGTCTTCTATTTTGTGTATTAATACACATACTTTGCATACAATTGCTAACATAACATAGCATAACATAACTTCGTCTCGTCCATAAATCCAAAATTTGTGATAAATCGTTATAGTGAACAACGAAACACAGTGATATTATCCCCTAAATATTCTCAAACTATTTCTATTTTCAGGAAGGCATTCCAATGACAACGTTGTGAGAAAGC
The DNA here is from genome assembly GCA_032355825.1 of Melanodrymia aurantiaca. Lineage (NCBI taxonomy): Eukaryota > Metazoa > Mollusca > Gastropoda > Neomphalida > Peltospiridae > Melanodrymia > Melanodrymia aurantiaca. Next base: position 3,108 of record JAULBR010109397.1, on the reverse strand, counting down.
TTCTGTTAGACACAGTTCTTTCCAAATAGCATTTGTCCAGTTGGTGTCCGCCAGACACACATCCTGTTCCACAAGACGAAGTGCAGGAAGCAATTTCATGTCGACATTGACAGCTTCATTGAAGAACTATTGAAAAGAAAGATTGTATGATAGTATATCAGGATGAAACTCCATTAACAACATTGTTTTACCACACAGAAGTTGTATTCCAAAGAGTGACTTTCAGGAAAGAACTAAAAATGGATTTTTCAACACACACCAAAGAAATGTTTGATAGAAAGAATTCAGGATGGAATTATTGAATAATTATATACGTTCGCCAAAACATCAATGTGATAACTTTATAAGTGGTTTATACTTTAACATTCTCCTTTTGTTCTGTTAATTAGTGATATATTCCGAGTATACGTATTGGAGATTTGAGACATCAGAATTGATTTGGGAAATTGTGTATATTCATTATTGAACTGGCATCGGTCACTTTAATAACTTTACACATTTACAATGGTTGAAAATCCCTTGCACCAAAAGGATTAGTCTGAGAAAATTGACTGAAAAGAGTCTAGAATATTTTGTTGGCTAGACTACCCTCTTCAACAAAATTACCATCTAGCCCCTTGTTATTCAGAGTTTTCCCGGACTACGAAAGGATTAAAATCCAGTGCCTACCATCCTGAGCGAATGTATCGCAAATCTAAACCAACGGTCCGCAACTGGTATAACAAATGCTGTGGCAGGTGCTATCTTATCAGTGGGAAAGTGCATATAATATAGAATGTTATGTAATTTGATCCAATTGTCATCTACTAGATTGTATATACTAGTATGTCATGGGAGATAAATCAGAATAACTTAACTGATAACTCTTCTAACTTGGAGGGGCTTCTATAAACACTGCTGCACATCGATGTATTAGTAAATCGTTTTCTCGTTCCAACCAGTGATCCACGATTGGTACATCAAAGGATGTGGTGTGTGCTATCCTGCAGTTGGGAAGGTGCACATAAAAGTTGTTTTTTTAGGTCACGACGCAATAGTTACTTTTAAGAGTAAGATTTGTACTTAATTATTTAAAGATTAACATTTAATCTTATTGTTATAATATATTATTTTTGTGTTATGTATTGTAATATAAATCACTATATACAATAGTAACGCTGTTACTAACAGCCTGGATATACAGAGTTTGCTCCCCTCCTGTCTTATTACATAGGCATAATTATGCGATGGAACTTAAACACGAATTTGAGATTGGGGGTGGGGTGGTGCGGTGATGCTGAAGGAATTACCCCTTGATAATTGGCCTAAATTGTTTAGTTTGGACTCTGATGTGGGCGTTGGGCTGAAGGAATTACCCCTTGAAAATTGGCCTAAATTGTTTAGTTTGGACTCTGTAAAATGAAAACATTTTGAGTGCAAAAATCATCAGTATTTACACTGAATAATGTATAATAAAACGTTTTTGTTTGCTCATTGGTTTCTAATTGAATTTAGATACATTTACAAATCTATTGGGTACAAGTTATCTGCCAACTTGTTTAATGCCCATCTTATTATACACACACAATAATTTCGAAATAACATTTACAAAGTACATACAAGATTGGATAAAACATCTTGAAAATGGAATATATTACAGTAGGCCCTACTATGTATGCATAAACTATGTTTGTAAATTAGTTTCAATGTACTAGTATATTATTAAGTATAGAAAAATAGTATAAGAGTGAGATAGATGAAAATAGTCGCTAATTGTATATATTTTGAGTAAAGTTGAAAGAAAATATACAGAAAATGAAAATATGTTAGATTTTGAAATTATACTGTCAGGCAAAACGTCTGCATATCTTAATAAATTTCTGAACATATTATTGATAAGGATTATATATAATGTTATATATTTATTTTACACAATAACGTATCGATTGCATACATCGTGACTGCTGGCGGTCAAGTATATGCGTCGTTAGGGACTATGCATAAATGTAAATAATATGTTTCTCAATGGGAACAATGTTAAGACAGGTTGGATGGGGTTGCACCGATTCGCATCACAGTCCAGTACCGTAACAGCTTTGCCAACCCAGTGGTTCTTAAAAAAAGAACGCACATTTATAATATTAGCCGTGTTTATGATGTGTATTGTCAAGCACTCGGTTCGACGTCAAAGTAATACATAGAGGATATTAAACGAGCTACCCTGTATTATCAAGTTTAAGTCCCGAGTTAAATCATTTTCATTTGTCGCGAGCTTTAATAGCGAGTGACTAAAATGAAATTTATTTTACAAGGGACTTAAACTTGATAATACAGAGTAGGGAGTTTAATATTCTATTTATTACTCCAGACATTTCATTGTGAAATGATTTTCAAAACACAATTGACGTGGTCAATGTAACGATGAAAAAAAGAAGATTTTACAGTTCTCCGCGTTGTGCGTGACGTCATGTTGACAATTTATGACGTCATGTTTTAGTAAGGTTACTTGTCAATGGCTGGACTGGTTTTAGAAACCCAATCAAATGACACGTTATACCAATGTGGATAATTTCTCATTATGATGTTTATTTTCCCAGGTTAGAGTGACCGCTGGAGTAATAAATAGTATTATCAGCAATTTTTTCAGGCGATATTTCTGTTTCTTTTTGTATAAAAAACCCCTCATTGGTGACAGTTGATCAATGTTATATGCTATGATTAGAAAGCAAGTGCGGGTGTCAAATTTCATCGTACCATTATTCAGATTGTAAAACGGATTAACATTTTTGCAATGTCGCTTAAATGGTACATTCGATAGGCCCCTACTGCTATTAAAAAAAAAAAATTATATCGAATATAACAGGTTCGGATTGCTTTTCGTGTAAAAACATCGGTCCACAGGTGAACAATGATATTTTTTTTAGGATTAAACAGGAAGTGAAGGATTCAAATTCAATCCTAGCTTTGTTCGGATAGTGAGACATATTTCCTTGACATATATATGGGATATTTGTGTCAAATAGAATTTTTTTTTTCACCACGTTAAACATTAATAATTAAATTTCTATTGTAATCATTACAGTTTAGATGCATCTGATTGGTCCAGCCCCTAACAGCGAGGTTTGTTCA
>JAULBR010109396.1:0-20223 GCA_032355825.1 Melanodrymia aurantiaca | reverse complement strand
TTTTCGCTGTGGAGGATCGATCTCTCGACCCATCCCGCCACAAGCGGACATCTTACCTCTGAGCTACGTCCCGCTCCGTACTAGGGATGAAGTACATGTAATAGCCTAAATGGCAGTTGGTTTTGTCCTGTTCCAACCAATGGTCCCACAATTGCTGAGGGACCGAGCATATAAAATATCCCTAAAAGTTGTTAAAAGAAAAAGGCCAGCCTATAACTGTGTGCTCCTTCCGAGACCATGTGTCAAAATCACTGCATTTGACAGACAATAACTGATGATAAATTGGAAGGCACAACAACTTGAATTTGTATGCTGGCGTGAAGTTTAATAATTGTGGAGGATACATTTTAAAATTATTTTGAAACAATATTGTAAAGGGCAGCAAAACACTGCAGTAATATAAAAATGCTCTAATAAACATATATACATTCATGTGTAATGGCTGTTGTCTCTATGCTCAAATACATGTATGTATGTATATATGTAATGGTTGTCGTGACTGCACATTTTATGAAATCAGGTTTGATATAAACATCAAACCGTTCCACCTACAATGTACAGCCAGCTATATAGAAGTTGTAGTGTATGCTTATGTACTTAACACACCATTGTAATATTGATCTGGCAAACAAAAGGCAGAACAAAGTGCTCGGTAAAAGGGAATTGATTAGCAATAATTGATCACCCGAGCTGTGACAATGAGTTCGCTGTGTCTCGTTATTGACACCTTGCGACAGGTAAACGATACTCGCTATTTTCTTACCATTACAAGTGTTAACACACTACCTGCAACTTCATTTCTCACATTACATTGCTTACAGTGAGAATAAAAACATTTCCTAATGTGCCTATAATGGGCCTAATAAGGAGGATCAATCCTTTGATCTCACACACCTCAGACATACATGTATGCTCAATCCACTGGGCTACATCCCACTCACTATTTTAGGGATGAAATACTTAAAATGTTTTGAAAAATGTTTGAATGTTTAGTGTTTAATTGTTGTTCAAATCTCATTTTTAAAGCAGGTGCCTGAAGTGTTATAATGTAGTGCTCAAAATTGCCACACACATATTTATTATTACTGTAATTAATGTTATTTACAAACCCACCTGGATTATTACAATCTCCATTAAGTGCTTGCCAATGTCCGATGTTTAATTAACAATCCAGCCTCTAGCATTATAATGAATAGTGACAGTGACTCACTCTAGATAGGTATACATGTAATGATGTATGTGTATGCAGTTAACAAACCAGCCTATAGTACATGTACAATAGTTTCTGGCATGAGTCATTTTGTAAATGGTTTTTCTGACATGAGTCTCAAGAAAAAACTTTTCAGTGATTTTTTTTAAGATGAGTGTCAAAAAAATCATCGACATAAGGATGAGTCCCAGAAATAGTTTCTAGTCCAATCGTTCATACAATTTTAGTATAAAATGCCAAATATATTGCATTTGTTTTCTACAAAATGTTAAAGTGTCGTGATATCACTCCTTCATCTCAGCTGACAAAAAATTAGAATGTAAAATTATACAGGTACCAACAATGGCTGGAATAGTGAGATCAATCTACGGATGTATGCAGGATGGTTAATTGTTGTAGAACGGTTTTCCAGCACCATTCTACCAGTTGATAGCACGAGAATTACTTTTCTCACACAATATGATAAGTGTGTTGCACTTTTAAAAATTATAATCCTTTCTGAAGGTAGGTAAGTGTCAAACATGAGACCAGAAGACACAACATGGTGGTGGAGTGAGGTGGGGTGGGTGAGGTGGGGTGTGGCCTTCGCACATATTGCTTTTACTTAAAATGCATCAACTTCATATTCTAAGAATACATTTTTGAACACTAAAATCTGACTATTAAGAAAAAACCTTGAACCAAACTTGCTTATCTTAACAAGTTCTGCCAAAAACTGTCAACTACCAGGATTACTGTAAACCCCTTGGTTTAGCACAAGATTAACCTAATCCACGGCAAACAAGTATTTCTGTGGAAAACTTGAAATCCAAACAGTCAAGTTGGAATGTCTGCAGATTATGTATTTCTACTGTGAATTATACATTTACTAACATTTACAATAATATTATACTCCTGTACATAAACACATAATTATTACATTTTATATTATGCTTAATATCCGAGTAAATCAATTGGCTCAGTAAAAATGGTTTATAACAAACTATTATAGATTAAAAAGCAAATTCAACCTAATTTTTATAAAATGATTGCATGTTCATAACATTGTTTCACTTTACATGTACAGGTGTATACTGTATAGGTATTATGTACATGTATGGTAACATTCCATTACTCTCCGATCCCACCCCCTTTCAAAATTCCTCAATCCACCAGTGGAATTTAAGAATACTTGTTATAAATTTATCTAATAGAGGTTTTAATAAACTTCTATTGTTTCCAAGTTATATCGTGACCATTGCGTATATTAAAATATGGTATCTAACAGCAGTGAGCTACAGAACTATGTACTTTGCCAACATGTTCCTCACATATCTCATACACATTGTACATCGTAGCTCCGGAGAATAACAATCTTTCACACTTATCAATAAGATGCCAGTGATTCAGCGGGATTACAAACATTCATATTTTCTATTCACCTGTGTAACCAAGTGAAGTGCATGGACAGCAAGAATGCAGGTTGGAGTTTTTAATATGAACTGTTGATTTAAATAGAAATCACAGCTGGAACTGGCCGCACTTGAAGAGAAATAAACAGACAGACAAAGGCAATCACTCATCATGGTATGAGCCCTGTGTGAGGCCGCTGGATCGTCTGTCAGGTCTAGACAAATATGCACACATTTTAGATACAATTTGCATAATTGAGATTTAAAAAGGGATAAAGATTACACCCACCATTAATAAAAAGGACAAAGTTTCAGTAAATAAGGTGACTGTTTATTATTTATAAATGGTCCACTTGAAATATTATTGTGCACACAGTCTTAATACAAGCTGTGCACAAAAGAACAACCGTATCTCACGTTTCTGCAGATCAAACGGTGTGTGCGAATTGGGAGGTCCAGAGCTATACACTTATATTATTATAAATGTCTTGTGCAAATTTTAAGTACCCGGTATTAATTTTGAGAACTAATTTTGTTTTAAGCCCAAGAAGATAAAATATTATTTAGATCCTCGTTATCGTATTTATTTCTAAGCCCCTCACAACCATTTTATTTTATTTTTGAGAAAAAATAATTCTGGTTAAGAAATCAATTTTATGAATTGTCCGAATTTGTATTCTGTTTCACTTTTTCCAATGTCATGGGGAAAGTCATTGCACAATGACATCTATTTTTAGATTTTTAATCTATAAACGTACATTTTGGCCCAACTCGCACATAATATAAATTATACATTTATACACACATTGCCAGTAAAGAGCTTTAAAATACATGAACTAAACATAAATCTTTCAAAATTTTTGACAAATGCTTGATTTAAATCTTAATTTATAATTGCGATCTTGTCATGTGTGAAATAGCATAATTGCTTAGGGACTTAATTTAAAACCATAATTGTGCAAACCAGTAGCATTGACTGGTGTATGGCGGCGGTGCATGGGGAGGAATGATGTCCGTGATTGGCTTGCTGTGATTAAATTAGCCCGATTCACTCATTACTCACTTGGTTAGCCAGTGTCAGAGCTAACAAGCCTGATTATGTTATCTCCTCCACACAACCTGGCGCAGGCTAATTTCATCCATTCTTATGCTTCTTCAAACAGAACACAGTGATAAATGATCATTACGGGTGTTTTAAATTTAGATGTAACCACGCTTGAAGTTATTGGCCGTGTTAGCCCAGTGTTAGAATTGTCCTACGATTGCCCTACAAACTGATGACTTGTTAATTCCTTTGACTCTTTGCTCAGTGAGTGGAAGCATGTTATCATGTCAATTAGCCAACATGATATTAACGGAAATATTTTCTCACCAATGCAAAAAAACAATACATAAAGTTTCTTTGTTTAACCACACTACTGGAGCACATTGATTAAATAATCATAGAGGCTATTGGATGCGAAAAGCAACGTTATTATGACAAATTGTCTCAAAAGTGGCCTGGTCTCCCCACTGAAATACATTTAGAATTCTCATTTTCAATGAGCAACAGGGGTACTTTTACATGGAATTGAGAGGATAGCACATACCATAGGATAGCACATACCATAGACTTTGGTGTATCAGTTTGAAAGTTCAAAATAACCAATATTTCTATAGATTTGATACTTTGATCTGAAATATCTCAGGCTGATATTTTAACCATGGATATATACATTGGATTTAATTCAATTGTTTCATACATAGCTTCCTAATAGATACATGTAAAGATATTTATTTCTTTATAGAATAAAATGAAAAAATTGCAATGCTGAGAAGTTCGTTTTAATTAGCTGACGCTCTGTGGAATTGTGTTATGAAGTGGATTTAATGGTGATTTGGCAGCGATGGACTGTGAAGGAATGACAATCATCGTTTGGTCTGTCCTACTCGATCCAGCCTGCCAGACAAAGATGAGCAAACTAATTGTTACAGCAGGTCACCTCTTATTATCTGGATCGGAGTCAAAGAAATAATGTCAAGAGCCAAGCAAGCTTGTGGCCGATCCAAAGCATCTTAGCAACAAAGAGGTTTACATTGTTCTTTAGACATTCTTTGAAAACATGCAATGTTGCCAGTTTATTCAGACTGGCCGAAATAAAATGTGATTTTTCACGTCAATTATAAACAAATATTGGTCATTCTCAGGGTGTTTATTTAAAAAAAAACTTGTTACCTTTTGAAATGAGAAAGTTTCTTGAATCAGCTGCTGTACATTTTTGAGATGTTCAAAATATTATACTTTTCACAAGGTGTAATTTTCGTAATGTTAACAAGAAATGATTGTATTTTCCAATAGATCTCATTACTAGTAATTATTCGTTTGATTGTAATTTTCACAGTTAATTTACAAATGCAAAAAACCCATGACAATTACATACACATGAATATAATAGCCATTTTATAATAATTCAGTCTAACTTGTACACAATGATACATGTATCTAGGTATACTTGCACATGGTACATAACAGATTAAAAAGGTTGCCATACATGTATACATGTAGCAATACATTATAACTTTTCTCAGACCGTATACATGTAGAGGTAACTTATAAAGACTGTTGTTGCAATTTTAACCCTCCAGATGACATAGTTGGCCAATATATTCGCTATGTGATTTCCCAGACGAGCTTTTACAATACAGTATACCTTTACATGTATCTAATTCTGTCATAAAGCCAGTATAAATTGTTTTTATACATGTACATTTATGGTAACATTGCACCCCCTTTCAAAATTCCTCAAGGGGATGTTTGATATTTGAAAAAAATCTTAAAATATACCCGGTCTGGGAAAACTTAAACAGAACAACAGTTTGGCGAGGAAAGTGTTAAACATTAGTTATTCAAGCACATGCAATAACACCCAACCCTCATCACCCACACTTTAGAGGTGATAGACGGAGATTTAACAACATCTTCAACAATTTGCACACCTTTAATTGGATCTGGTGGGACTGAAAGAGCACATGACGCACTACAAATATTGACGTGTCACCCGTCTGCATCCATTGACCCGTATCGGAGACTGTTCATTCACCGAGCTGCGTGTGTACGGTTACTACTAAACACAGGTACTCTCAACCCACCCCTTATTGTCACTGTCAAATAGCATCATACACGATCATACATGCACACTGCATAACTCTGAATTGATACGGTTACTACTAAACACTGGTACTCTCAACCCACCCCTTATTGTCACTGTCAAATAGCAGCATACACGATCATACATGCACACTGCATAACTCTGAATTGATACGGTTACTACTAAACACTGGAACTCTCAACCCACCCCTTATTATCACTGTCAAATAGCATCATACACGATCATACATGCACTGCATAACTCTGAATTGATACAAGTTATTATACTTATTACATGCCCTAATTCATTCTATGGGTGTATTTCTATAACATTTTCATATATTTGATTATAAATGTGTGTCAGTCCAATTTTCTTTTAGTTAATTGTTAAAAACAATTGGGTATTTTTCAGTAGAAAATTCAAAAAAGAGGCCAATTTGCGTCTCAGCTGCTTTCTAAAGTGGTCCTATTAGCTGTGCCTGGCTACAAACATCTTACAACAGTTTAAACAGACAGTTACTGAGCCATACTTGTCTGTGTTGGATACAGAGGTATTGAGAAAATGTCTCACCGCCAAATCCTACGGCTACAAGCAAGCCTGAAGTATTTGATATGAGAAAACCCCAGGGAGATTTAAATGACAACTTTCACTAAATTAATGACATATTCATATGAGTGGAACTGAAGCAACTTTAGATTGCCTCGATTCTATCTCACAGTCAATCTTGAACAAGTTGACAGAAAATCCAGGGGCTTAATTTCCGTTCATGACTTCACAATGTGCGAACACAGAGTGGCATAAATGAATAAAATGAAAGTGGGTCTTATCGCAAAATAGTGTGAACAAGTTTATTTATGATTACAAAGAATTTAAGATAAAATATTTTTGTTTAACAATATCACTTCAGCACATTATTAAATTAATTATTGGGAGTCATTCTGACACATGTTCTTGAAGTTAATGTAGCACCTGCTGCTATGCATGCAACTCTTTTTCAAATTAGCAGCAAGAAGTCGTTTATATGCACTTCCCGACATACTTGTGCTGGATAGTACATTTCACAGCCTTTAATGAACATGCACCAGTATATATATGTAGCCAAGAAAGAAATTAATAGTATTTTTGACACAAAATTACATGTAGATAAGCAAAGTCTAAACATCTTCTTAAAAATGTGCACCAGAAATTGTTTTTAAATCATACAATATTAGTTTAGTACTTATTAGTACAAAGGGAACGTTACATCCTACTCAAGAGAGACAACTGTGAGAATTCATTACAGGTTTGTTGCCCCAGGGCTGGGAACAAAGACCATTTACAACAAAGAGACATAATTAACTTCACAGCTGATCAAATGAATGCCCCTTCAAAATGAAATATGCAATTAGGCCCTTTAAATGAGATAATGTTATACAAGCGGAGTTTGCATTACATTTCAAGTGATGTTCCTGCTTCTATGCATGTTGTTATATCCTAAGTTCTACAAACATCTTGTGATCAAGGAAGGATTATTTTGTAATAAATTGTTGCATAATACAGATAATACCACATCGATGACAAACAAAACTGTTACATGTAGTCCAAGGCAATGTAAATTACGTTCATTCCAAAATCAACAAGTCAAAGAAAAATAGTTTAAAAGCTTTAAAAAGCAGATTGCATAACTAACCGACTACATGATGAAGATAATTTTGAGCTAAAAAATAAATGCCAATTTTAATTTTAATACACAAAATAGTATTTTTTACTTGTATGGTAGACATTATAGCAGGTAAATAAATGACTTGGAGTGTCTCAAAGAGGAACTGTGGTAGCACGTGCCTCTTAAGACCATGTGTCACAATACCCAGCGAGTGGCGGGTCTTAAACAGATTATAACATATTACATGTATCTAGATAAAGCTATGAACATCTGTTAATTAGATATTAATTTAAAACTATTGAAGATTTCAGATGTCAAACTTGGACGCAGAAAATGGTGAATTTTCAAAAGGAACTACATCTATCTGGCTTCGAGATTAACTTTTGGTTTGTAAATTATCTGGTTCATATTTATCTTATATTATCGAGCTTGAGCATATTATTTTTCACGTTACTAAGAAAGTAAACAATGAAGCCCACCAAACACGCATTTCATGTATTTTCACATGTAAACAATCCACAGAAAACTGGTAATAATTGCTTTAAAGTTTAATATAACCGATAGAATTTGAATTATGTTTTGTTTATGTTTTGATGATCATGTCGGGAAGGTAACACATTTGCGACTATGCATAATATGATAGAGCTGAGAGGTACATGCGTTGTGAGTGCCACACAAATATTCCAATAGCAAATTTGATGTTGATTTCAGCTCTGGAATATGACAAGAACACGCATCATCGGACATTGAAAAATGTTGAACGTTTGGTGTGAGAAAGATCAATAGAGCGATGAAACACATGACACACCTGTTTTGAAATCATGGCCACAAGCATTTAACCTTCATGCATATCAGCTATTTCCTACACTTCTACTGTTTGAGCCTCCAACCAACAACAAATTCACCACAGTGAGTAAATACGTAATACGTGTCCCATGCAGATCAACTTTACACTTTCAAACATGGCTTCCTGCCAGTTTCAATACACAGTGTCAATAAATGTAGTCCCAACAAACACCAACCATCAGGTTGGCCTGCAATACTCAAGGTTTCCTTTTTAAATATATATTCTCATGTATATATACATTGTATCACGTATTGATTTACATTTTTACTCACTCTTATTTTAATGCCTCTACCTACCAAAAATAACTCTGAACACACAAATACAGATATCAAGGTTTGAATTGTAATATTTCTTTAAATAGACAATGTCTTTAATGTGGCATGGAGGTCAATTTAATAATCTAGGTTTAACTTCCTGTTTTGAAAAATGCAATGCTCCCTCTAAAAATTAGAATAAACATTGTATATGTAAAGATGTTTAAACAAATGAAAACAAAGTACATGTCATGGTGTGTTCACTTTCCGTCCAAAAGCATGTAACCGATGGTTTTCTACTTAAAATAACAAAATAACCCAGAAAGGTTAACTAAATGTTACAAAATGGTCATTTATCCTTTGTTTACACACTTCACAAAGATAACATAGTTGAAATGATTTGTGAAATTAGTTCGAGCTGAGCATGTTAAAATCACAATTGTTGAATTTGAATGTTGTTTTTGCAGTCCCTATATATAAAACAATCTTGGGCATGCATGACAATAAAATTAAGACTTCTTCAGTACCCGGTACATGTATGTTTTCTTTATTTTAACCCTAATCTAAATGTCATACCATTATACAAATGGCGCAACATAAAATGGAAAATCATAAAAAAGTAATGTTTAATTTAAAGCAGAAAATTAACAAAGTATGTTTATTATGCCATTTCCCGGAAAAATAACAAAAGATGCAATGTCCTTTCTGTCAAGCCTTTTCTTTTGTATACAGTACCATCAAATTTACCCTATAAGGGCACCAAACTCAATGTTCCCACACATAATTTTTTGTAGAGAGGAAGTTAATTTTGTTATTCGTTGTAACACTAATAATAATTTAAGTCAATGTCTTAATAAAATGTTTTATTGGTGTCTCATCCTTGTTCTGGGTGTCAGCAAACCGGACACTCATTTCAGGTTAGACACATACATCACATGGTTATTTTTTTATAAACTAATGTTACTACATGTATGGGCTATTTTTGGAAACGAATATTCGGGATTAGTAAAAAGTGCTAAAACAAATTAGTAAATAATTATATATACTCATTACTTGATTTATTTTTTAGTTGCATATCTGCACAAAAATATTGAAGACTTTTAAACTGTAGTTTGACAGCTGCAAATTGAACGAATCTCATTTTGGGCATGAAAAAACAACACACACGAAAAGTCAACATCCGACCATAAATATTTGAGTTTCAATGTTCTTACAACATATTTTTTCATCTATATTTGTCAGCTGTGGTAGAAGTCTAAATTCCTTCATGTACTGGTACATGTCAGCAAGTTTGTTTGTCTAAAAGTTGTCATGGTACGAAAGCACTGCAAATTGAAAGAAATGTTCAATGGCAGAGCAAAGCAAACACTTACAGGGATGAGAAATGTAAAGTAATACTATGATAACATTTTACGTAGTAGAGTAAAATCATTCCATTGTTGTCAATCAGTAGTTCATTGTAAAGCGATGTAGGGTGCTTTATGACTTCATGACCAAAACCTTTTAAACTCTACACAATTCTAAATGTCTACCTCTCTGGACAGTCAACACAAAATATTAAAGGCACTTTTTGTGAAGATATCTGTATGATTTGAATCAGCTCAATCCTTTGAAAGAACTCACGTCAACTTATCCGAGGTACGGTAGTATTTATTGTCTCGTCTAACAGACAGACTAACATCAATGTCACTTATGGCGTCACTGAGATATTGGGAAGCAGATCAATGATAAGTGTTTGTTTAGTGGCACCACTAAAACATACTAGTAGTCTTGAATCAAAGTTTGGAACAGGAAAAACATAACGCTTGTACTGTGTGTACTGAGAAAGATTGATCCTTCGTCCTAATGCATCTGAGGTTAAGAAGAAACACAATGTCATGATAAACATGTCTGAGGGAATGATTCCGTGTCCTTATAAACAACAGAAACATTATTGTTTTAAAACTAAATGTATCTCTGCATAGGACAGGATCCAACAACTTATTTACAAATCTGTGAATGGAAGCACTCATGTATAATAACCTATTTTCATAATCATGGACCAAGCTGGGATTGAGAAGGTACCCCCCACCTCTATCCCTGCTGGATCAAAGTGTCATTTTTACAGCGCAATAATGAGGATAAGTAAACAATATGGTCTGCTAGGTTCTTATTAGAACACCCGTGGGTCCAGATTTATATAATAATGGGCAGACTTAAGCACAAATATAGAACATATTGATTTAATGTGGGTTATTTCAAAACCATTATCATTGAAGGTCAAAACTCTTATGACAATAATGCCTATAATCTTCACAAAGTATGACAAATATCCATACTCAAAACATGTTTCCCGGGATAGAAATAATATTCATTCTTTACCACCTCACTGCCAAATAAAACATTTACATATTTCCAAATAGAACGAAATAGCCATGATGCTGTGCATACATGTACATGTAGATGAAACAAATGCCCACGTCAAACACATTGGACTTACACGCAAGTGTCAAATTCAAACTTAATATTGGAGAAGATGTTTCGGCATTTAATGGATTTACAACATTAGCAGATATGATCAAATGAAATGTGTGCATCAGAATAGAGAAATATTTCAACTATGCTTGCAGTATGCTACCAGAACGTATTAAGCAACCACACTGTCAAAAACTATTACACAAGAAAAATTGAACTTGAAAATCCAAGTCATAAAATGAGAAAAGGAATTCTATAAGCCATGATATGTAGATTAAATCTGCTAAAAGGATGTTTAATAATGTCTTCTAGAATTAAAAAGGAACTAGTGGCGTCTAAGCAATAATACACAACTATAACCAGAATACATATGTAGTCATAGATTTCACTATTCCATCTTTTATTTCCACTTTAATAATGGAATACTGGATTATTTGTTTTACTACATGAAAACTGTTTCAAAATTAAGTATTTCAGTGATAGAATACTCCGAATCCTCATTGTACCAAAACACGCCATTATAATTGAAGCTAAATATTCAAAATACCTGTCATTCTATCACAGTAAATAATGTTTACAATGCAAACTATTCAAACATTTATTCCAGGATCTATGTGTATTGGAATTAACATAAAAGAACCGCTAATCAAACATTTATTCTACTGGTATTAACATATTTTAAAAAAACAAAAACATTTACTTCCGCTCATTTGTACATGTGTACCTGTACAGGACATGTATTTCTGTTAGCCAAGTCCGTGAAATCAGTGTTTGTCTGGCTCATCTATTATGTATCTACCTCTAATATTCATACAAGACAAATAGCAATCATTTACATCATAAATGTTAGAAATATTTCGAGGAGGAAGAACAATTGAGATTTTCTACTATCTTGAATAATTGATTTTTGCCCTTCCGAGTTCATGATATATTTAAGGCTCGTTTGCTATTTACAATAGCTTGTAAATGGTTTCCATCAAATGCTGTATCAGATTGCAGACCTTGAAGAAAAAACAAGGAAACTGTCATATCATATTGCTCATGCCTTGACATCAATTCTTAACCATACTTGGATGTCACAATCTGACTATGACAGAAATAAAAGTGTTTTCGGGTTGAGAAAGATTAACTGCTTGCAGATAAACAAAAGTTTGTTTAATGACACCACTGGAACACATTGATCATTAATCAGTGGTTATTAAATACCAAGCACTTGGTAATATCGATATTTCATCATAAAGAAAATCCACTGCTGGCACATAGGCTAGTCTTCTTCGAATAACAGCAAGGGATGTTTTATGTGCACTTTCCCACAGACAGGGATCACTATACAGCTACCAAAATTACTGGACCCCACTGGAACCCATTGATTAATGATCATTAACTATTGGATGTCACACAGATGGTTATTGGGGAGACAGTAGTGGCTTGCTACAGTGCACCACCACACAGTACATGGTATACATATACTATTTCATTCAAAAGTACTTCCTATTATTATAGCACTGATTCACCATGATATCAACACCACGACCACTGCTAAATTCCAGCCATCTGGCCATCATGCATACTCTGGACTCAGACTGACATATCAATCACAGAGTTCATAACTTGTATTGGTTTAAAACTATCGTCTTCCTTCCCTTAATCCGCAGACAGCAGTGAGTAGTGAGCAAATTGCATGCAAATAAAAGTAAAAACAATGGTGCATGCTAAACAAGTCCTGCCTGTGTAAATCCAACCAATTACAGGATCAGTGGTCAGACAGACAGGGTGTAAATCTCCAGACTGGTCAATAGGCCAGCAGTAATTATAGTCAATTAGGAAGAGGAGTTCTCCACTGATGGACTGGGAGTTGGTGATTTACTGGGACCTGCTTACAAGAGTTCATCACCAATCAGACATGTGCTGCAGACTTTTCGTGTGGGATGCACGAATTGATAGCACCAAACAAACCACAGGGCAGGCACACTTCTCTGCATTGTGAGACCTCATAAAGCATCTGGGAAAGCCATTGATAAGCCAGTGTGTTTAGGAGAAGAAACATCCAGTTATGTGTAGATGTTTTATTCAATGGTTCAATATTTAGTTAATTATCATTGCTACATTGATTAAACCTTTGTTGTGGCCAGGCACTGACAATAATAGTAACACAGTAAACATAATTTGTAAAAATTAATTCCATAATAACTGTTTCTAATAATATTAAATCACATTAATTAATATTTGTATCAAATGAAAATAATAATTTTATTAAGTTTTTATTTTAAAATTGCTATTAATTAAATATGTATTTGATCTTTTAACAAAATGTACCTTAACCGTAGTACCGTAAGTAGGAATATAAACTAGACCACAATTATGAATAATGTATATTTAATCCAGCTGTATGAGCAGACAGCGTTACTTGAGAATGGGTATAAAACATGAGTGCATTTATAGAACTTTATGGTGGTAAATCGTGTGGGAGAAGTGTTGTTTGCTTGCTGTGCTTGCTTCAATCATCTATGAAAAGAGAACCTTATCCTAAAACAAACAACATCACTACCTGCACCTTTCACCTGCGGCTTTATGGAAATTTGAGTTATATCAAATAATGAGCAAAATTAGCCTATTGAGAACTGACCAAAACATCCGTGGGTCTTGTGGGCTTCAAGTGGACACAGGATACTATCCCATGGGCAAGCAGACTGAGGGATGTTTATTGACATTGTTTATTCAAAGCCCTGCAAGTCTCTGCTTAAATATGTGCTGAGGGGAGAGAGGTAGTGTTGGCATATTTGAGTACATGACACAAAGAAAGGTCATCTATGTGTGAAATTCTTTGCTGTATTTATCAAGGTGGGTAAATCCTAGACTGTTGGTCAGCGCGTGTGCATGACACAACACAACAGTAATCAGCCTGCTAGAAATACCACCAAACACTGACATTTCCGTCAAACAGCCAGGTTTCAAAGGCGAATATTTCTTATCCAACTTCCTTGCATTTCTTGCAGGAAGTCATATCAATGGAATGTCACAGTTAGTCAAAGAAGACAGACTGAATATTTAGTGGCCGCAATCAGAAACACTTTGAAATCAAAATGGTACAACTAATTTTCTAAATACTGGTCTATAACAAGTAAAATATTGTATTTTATGATTATATTATTACTACATAATTATAACACAATGTCAATCAATATTACTTTGTTTCAATGCATACAGTTGTACATAAAAATGTGACATGTCAAGTTGATAAAAATTGAAAAACAAAATAGTGCTGTACAGGTATGATAAGAGCATCTGCCAGAGGTGCCAGAGATTGAATGATCAATACTCCACATTAACCTTATTAAAACTGTACAACTGGAAATCGGCCACCATTGTTTTCAGATAGTACTATTGTTACAATGGGATGATTAATTTCTCTTCTTGCAGTATCAGCTCTGCACTTATTCTAATGTTAATTGAAATTATCTCATGTCAGGATCGTGTACAAAGCCATTTATTCTTCAAATCCAATCCCTTACGGTGAACTAAAACGAGGTAGGTGAACATTTCGCACTCATAAATACTATCAAAGCCATGAGGTGGTCTACGTTTGAGAAGTTGTTAACAATTTGTGAAATCAACCATTCTGCTTTCACCTTGTCGAGCGTTCAGCATTGCAAAAACTACTGCATTCATTGAAGCGTTTCTTTGACTGCGGTCAATACACGATATTACTACCAGTCCTTTCACTGTATAGAAACCTTTCACGTGTACTTTGTACAATTGCAGGACTCTTGTGATTCCGTCTAAGCTGTTTGTAGCTGGTCAATAAATAGAGCATTTTAGTCAGTGGACCCCCAAGAGGCAAGCCTGCATTGATACACACAGCTACACATACACTGTATAGTCTTGTATGGCATTGTAGATCAAAGCGTTGTCTGTAGGGTTTTGTTTTTATGTCTCATATTCACTTTATGTGGAATGTGGACATGGTTATCACTGGGAAGTATTGTACTATAATATGTGTGAACTGAAAACTTATTTGTTATCAATGGTAATAAAACAGTAATTGGAAATAAATCATTCAGGGTGCAGTTTATGGCATACTTGTGTGTGGTGACCACCACCCCCTTTACTCCCTTCATAATGCACCCAGGTACATTATTTTCATGTACATGTGCATACACATTGAAACATGTTTGTCATTTAGTATAGAAAGTGACTTCAACAATATTTATTGCTGTTTGAGATTAAGAAGATTAGCATATATAAAAAAACAACTTTTCCCTGTATTATAGAATTCACATCTATGTATTTATTAACACATACAGCATATTACACACCCATTAGCTCTTTCTTGAAACCAAAGTTAAGAAATAATATCCAATAACCAAATCAACATAGTGAAAATATTGAACAAACAGAAAATGAGAAAGTTCTGGACAGGGAAGGAGAGAGGAACGACATACACGTAAAATTAAAATATATAATTAAGAAGGAAATCATAAAGTCAAAATAGAAAAATTGGGTATGAATAATTGTGATAAATTAACATGTGTGATTTATGAATGACAAGTGTTATTTTAATGTCCCTCAAGTGACTTTATGAATATTACATGAAATCGTCAGCTTCACAATAAGAGAAAGAATGCAGTTATCACCACAGGGTTAAATATTGGCATCATAAAAATTGCTATGAATAATTTGTTTTACAACTGAACACGATCGTGGTGGATTATAGAAGCCAACCATCTGTTATACTTTATATTACACCAGGGTTACCGCAGCCTATTATATATTATATATATATCACAGCTGTTGCCCAATGCATGGTTGGAATGGAAATATGGGAAATAAATAATACTAATAATTAATTTCTCCAACTAATTCATAATTATATCCGATTGGACATTGCCATCGATATAATTTTTGGGATGATCTTAAAGTTTTGTTTTCTTGAATGTGAATTAATGAAATACTATTATTGCACTGTCCACAATGGATGTAATGTTATCTGTATTGCTTCAGTGGTTGTTGCAATCTTGTGTTTTACATGTATATAATGTACATGAACATGTAGTTTCAATGAGATTATGATATGCATATCATATTAGACAGATATCGTATGTGTCAGCTTGTTTTAGTATGTCCAATATCTGCGTGACTTGAAGAGCTGTCCATGGACTTCCGATCACATACACAGACACAATGGGGAGGTCATGCCTTGTGGTTCTTATTGAGAATCTCTTCCAATTAATCAACTGATGCTTTGATCCCCTCACAAAGCCGCCTGTGTGTACGCCAGGACACGTGTTTTTGATGCACCTTTAATAGATATTTATGCTTTCGCCAACATTTGGCATGCAGTACCATTATACTGTGACCAGGGTCAAACCATTGACCGCCTTTCAAATGGAAATTGTTCAAATTATTCCTGTCCTCTTTTTATTGAGCAATTGTCATAAAATTTCTCTGAAATATCCTTTTGTAGTTCGCATTGTTTTTCTTTCATTTTCCCCCTTTTTGTTGTGGTTACTAATTTTATTATTATTCTTTTTTTACAAACATTTGCTGTTGGTTTTGTTTCTTACTCACTTGAGGTGTGTTAAAACTAATATTATTAGAGGTGCATAGCATTTTAGTTTTGCACAGTAATTAGAGTAAAATATTTGTACAAGATGGCGCTGGTTAGCAGGTGATAAACTGTTAGTATCTGATGATCAACATCCAGACAGACAGTGATAACAACAGGTGTTCACAAAGGAGAAAATGCATAATACTAGTTTCTTAACACCCACTGTCATATATGTCAGTTCTTTGTTCGCCAATAGTACTTACAATAGTAGGCCTACACGTTTACTGTACAGACTGTACTGTACATGCATTTTTCTAACAGCCTCTGTTATATTTGCCATTTCCCTTTTACCACTGTGGAACATGAATATATATAAATGACTATACATGTCTTTTCCTAACAGCCTCTGTCATATTTGTCAGTTCTTTATTTATGTTTACCACATCCCTGTGAAGCAAACATTTAATCGCATACAGTAGTATATTTTCCTACATTTGTCATACAAATTGTCAGTTATGTGTGTAGCACTGTGAGAAAACCAGTAGGAAAGGTCTGCAATGTCAGTTTAATCTTTCTCATCCAAGATAATGAAATCATTAATGGTAGATTGGTTTGCACTACCTACAGGCTACATGTACGACATGTAGACCACGTTAAACTCTCTGACCCCTCCTGTAGGTAAAGTAATCATCTCCCACATTTGTCAAACAATTTACTTTCTTTGTGTGGTCAATTTGTACTCAACCCTCTTTTTCTTTATCAGAACTCAGTACCTGCAAAGATTGTTTTGAGTTGGAATTACAAGTTTTACCGATGAATGATTGAGGATAAAAAGAAATGTTTACATCCAAATCTAAAGGAAAACATAGTTTTCAAAACATGCCTAGCCCATGTAATCAACAAGTAATTGTTCAAATAATTCCTTCTATTACTTCTCGCTTGATCATAAAATTCATAATACCACTTTGCACTTGCATGTGACTATATTAAACTACCACTACGTTTTTTATTTACATAAAGTAATTTGTTTTTGGGGTTGTTAGACATTCTTCAGTCCATTTTGTTCAAAAAAATTGTCTGACCTCAATGAACTTTGACTTTAAAACTTCATACATGTAGAACCTGTTTGTGTAAATGTTTGACATTGCAAGGAGAATAGTGCTTGGAAGTATATTCTCTCTCGTACTGAAAATACTGACATATGTTGTATGGGCTTGTAAGATATATGAAAATTATGTGGGGTTTATTTTCCTTGAAAGGAGATATTTGCTTGTTTGAATGTCCTCAGTCTTAGAATGTGAGTAAATTTGTTAATTTATGGAGTTTTGTCATGCGATGTTGGACAAAGCATTGAAAGGGTGAAAATGTCTAATTGAGAAGTTGTCAAAGTCTGGGTAGTGCACCCATCTCCTGACTTGATCCCACTTTGATGTTGTGAGAGATCAGGTATCCAAGTTGATCGACACAATACCGATCGCCACACAATGCAGATCATAACATAATACAGATACCGTCAAAATGCTATTCTACATACCTGCATACAATTCATAATGTTATTTTTCGATTGCATGACAGCTTGGTTGAATGATTAAGAGACTTTGCTAGTCCAAACAAATATAGGTGTGTTCATGGTAATCAGTCCTACGACAACACCACACACCCCCCCACCCCATCCCATTCTCAAAACATGTTATTGCTAAATTAGAAAGAAATAAAAATTTATTAGAAACATATTTATAAAAAGTAATGTATTTGAGGAAAATGGAATGCATCACATATTGTTAATATACCTGTATTATTAATTTTAGTGATTACTATCTTTGCTCCAGTTTTCCTCGATATTGTGGAATAAATTTTTTAATATACATGTACATTGTATATCCCAATATGCCTTGCTTTCTCGTGAATACAAATGCCACCTGTCTACAACGGGCATTCTGAATATAGATGGATGTATTTTAACCTGTATTTTGATGCCGGTCTCTTGGGTGGCTGTTATATACAGGTCTGACTGATTGCATTATGACATGAATAAATCAAAGTGACAGTGAATAGCTGGCCGTGTAATCACAAAATGATCATTACACAAGATGATCGAGCGTTATTGTTTATTTATTGTTTAATATTGCACGGCCCATACAGGTGTAATTGATCAATAGTATAGTGACATGTCTCATCTCTTTTTACAGTGCTCAGAGATAACACACATTTGCATGTCAATATACAACTGTACATTCCAGGGTTTTCATATCCCATTCTCACAGATCGAGAAACAATATACACCCCAGGCCTGCACAAATCACACGGGCATACATTTCCTCCACGGAAAGATTTTGGCATAGCCAATTATTCATTTACGAAAAGTTTGATCTTTCTTCAACATATAGATCAATTTTTAGAAATATTATGTTAAACACATGCTTTTTAATTTCCAGTACATTTGTCTTGTTACAAAATTAATTTCAATTGTAGAAAACATGTTACGCAAACTACATTTAAAATAGGTCCTGCAAATTATTTTTTGTAACTTACATTATAAAATTTGTAAAAGACTAGCATTTTACTAGTTTGTTTTATTATAAAAAATATTAAAAAATATACATAAGTAAAATGATAAATATTTGTACATGTACATGTAGTGATTTTAACATGTATAGGAAACAGGTATTATTTTATTTGGCCTAACGTATGTCTTACAACAAATGCATATTAATGCCAAGGAACTTCAATACTGAAATCCAACTTAACGAAACTTAATTGCCAATACAAGGTGTACATTATTTGGCAGCATTTCTTTCTGAAACCTGCTGAAACCGCACCATACATTATGAATTCTATTAGAGTGGCAATTATTTTACCCCGTTTCAAATCGCCTGCCACGAAGGACAAGGCAATTATGTGAGCTTGTTGTGAATCGGGGAGAGAGAAAAAAAAGAAGCTGAATCACACAATTGAAAGGATTGGCTTTCAAAGTGCATTAAAGAACAACATATATCTATCTATGCCGCACTTAAATTATGTAGAGGTATGTTGTTTAACCAGATTACATCACAGACAGATTCGATGATTAGATACATGTAGGTAATTTACAGTGCACCATTAGCCAATAACGCTTATACTGCAAATGGATTTTAAAACATTCCAAGGAAATATATGTATTACTTAGTATGACTTGCTCAACAAGCAATACATACCTGGTGATAGAAACTGTAATTGCCACAGATTGATAAGATCAGTAATTTACTAGAATGTTGAGAATTTTACAATAATATATATGATTTTATTTTTAATGTTGCATACATTTCTAAGGCATTTTAATATCTAAAAGAGGTTCGGGAATGAAAAGGAAACTTCAAAGAATAAAATATTTGTTCACAGAAATATATTACATGCATACTGATGCTTGAGATATAGAAATAATGCTTCACTGTGTTTTCCAGCCCAATGGACGCCGACAAGACATGTAATCGTCCATTGAGAACAAATACTTCTTAAGCAGAGTTTAAAAGTAAATGTGTAAAATAGATAAAACTAAATACATGTACAGTCGAACCTCGTTAATCCGGACAGATTGGTTTTCCGACAAACTGACCGGATTAACGAATTTCCGGACTACTGAATCACGTTACGAGTGGTCTCCCTTGGATTACAAAATAATAATAACAATTGTAACAATTGTAACAATAACTCAAAGTTAATTACCCTGAATTGACTGTTCTAAGGATTATATAAACAACAGGATCAATGAC
>JAULBR010109385.1:0-10416 GCA_032355825.1 Melanodrymia aurantiaca | reverse complement strand
TTCGGGACCAAAGATTATGGCCGGTGTAGACAGGAATCCGGGATAATCAGGATTCGGTTTTGCCAGTTTCCACTGTACTAATGAACATGCAGGTGACTATAGTGGTGCACTCTAATGCTGTCAGTAGTAGTACGACGCTAACCTTCAAAGTAGTGATTCCATCTGTGGTATTACAAATATATCTAATATACCAAAAAAAATCCCTCACCATTTTGATGCAATTATCATCTCCATAATTGCATACATTTATTATATGATTATAAACATCAACCGAAATTTTAAAATATCATTTATTATGTTCAATTGTTCGGTCTACAACCTACGAATCAACCACCAAAACATGCATGTCAATAGTTAGAACATTTCCAAGGTCACGCTATATTATCTGGACATGCAGCAGAGCGGAAAGGTTTGGCGCGAACCGTCGTGATTGAGTCTTTAACCTTTGCTGGACTGGTTTTTGCACCTAATATGAAATTAATGTAAAACGATAGAACACGATGGGTACAATGCTGAACACGTCTCTGGTCACGTTTGTGATAATATTATAACCAAGCATGGGTTTCTGATATAGATTAGGCCTAATCTCCTATACGGTACACGTTTTGTTTTGAATCCTCGCCAAGGCTCGCTTGAGACGAACGGCGAAACTGTCGAGTAGGAATGTCCATCTCGATAGAAAACGACAATACGATCGTGATACTGATAAATAGTCTTCATCTATTTAGTAATAGTCTCACGTAATGATAATTGCATCAGCGATTTTCTCACCTTCACTTTTGGCTCTGTCGTAGTCAGGTCGGCACACCAAGCGGCCGTCGTCTCTGAGGAAAAACTCCTCCCCCGTTCTCAGTTCCTGCTCGCACACCACGCACGTGAAGCAGTCGAGGTGGTAGATGTTCTCGTGTGCACGCCGCACGGCGTCAGTCGGCGGAATACCCTCGCCACACCCAGCACACCGCGCACCAAATAATCTATAAGACAAAATGTATGGTATTATAAATGTTTAAAACCAAATTATAAAAACAGAACATTGCCAAAACATTAAAAGTATGCTAATTTAGAATTTAAAGGATTGTTTCAACATTAGAATAATTTTTATGTTAAATAATAAACACAGTACAAAAACAGACAATATAAACATGTATTATGTACAGTATACATCTGCAGCTGTCAAGTTATATAATATACACTTAATTTATATGCTATCAGACTTTTCCCCAGGATTTTTTAAGGCGCTGATATTTTCAAAATTAATCAACATTATACATTGTAATTTCATGTCAAATCCAGAGTACAAATTCGATAGATTATACATTATATGATGGACAACTGAATATAAGGTTCTTGTACAATTATTCACTTAAATATTATAAATCAAAACGGTTAGTTAAACGGGTAAGGAATAGTGGCACTCTTATCCTTATGGCTTCAGGGGAGACCTCTGGCTATATACAGTAGATACATGTACATGTATATACATTTAGTATTGATAATATTTGATACAATACGTTATTTCAAAAATATTATTTTCAACGAGACACTGAATAAGGATACGATAAACCACTGTAAATGAATCAAACAGTAAATGAATTCAAACATGAAATCTTACTGGCATCCTGAATTATACATGTCACCGTCACGGTGTCACAGTACACTACGATTACGTCCAACAGTCCCGAGTGGTGGTCAGGTAGATGTGGTAACGGCAATGAGGCTAATTTCTACCCCCACACTACAAACATACACCACACAACACGGAGCTTAGCTAGCCGTCTCTTACTGTTGTACGACAACATGTTCATATCTGATTTATTTACATCTTATTTTTCGTCTCGCTGAGCCGATCCCACTTGGGACCAGTCCTGATTCGTTCAAAGACGAAATTTCTTATAACTCTCCAGTGAGAAAATCAAGACGTTATTGTAAATTGTGTCAGCCGACAGGAACGCGGTGGGAGAGAAAAGCAAATGACAGGTAAGAAAATTGAGACGTCTGCTCTTTACCTGGGCAATCAAACCCGCTGAGTGTTTGATGAAGCTCCTAACATACAGACTGTATGGCCAATGACAAACTGACTGGCGACATTTTAAAACATAAAATTACCATATCATGATCCCCGGCCGATATCTGGCATCTATATCTTCACGCGCGTTTGTTTATTGGTCTGTTACATCGGTATCAATATAAAGTCTTGCCGATTATTTTGAAGATTAGCACGACGAAGTCAGTTTGAAAAGTGGAACCAGTTCCCACCTGTATGACAGGCGATAGTGACCAGGAAAGACGAACAATGTCATGATTATTATCAACTACAGTGTCTATAACAGATCTATACTGATTATAAAATATGGTCACTATAATTGTCGTCTTCAATTATATATTTGGCATATTTTTGTGATTGAAAACAAACCCCAAACCCCAAACCCCAACAAATTAAAAATATTATTTGCAACAGGATATTTTTATTGCACGAATTCCTAACAAAAATATGAAACTAAATTAAAGTTTGGCTTTTTTTAGCCAAAATAATTATTTTATAATAAATTTTTCTCTAATTTTTTTTGTCGTGGTGGAGATGGGAGGGAGGGTGGGGGGTCGGCTTTTTAAATAACATACTATTAGGTCTACAAATGTATGTAATTAATATGTAACTGTTCAATACAGATTGTCAACTAAAAAGGTTTGACTGAATCTTGAAACAAAAGCTAGAAAAGAATTATTATTTTCCAATGGGGCGCTGTCAATAACTTGGGTATAATTATTGTATTAATCTGTAATTTGAAATTGATGTTTTACCGCATGAAATCTTCTTGACAAAACACCTGGGATCCTCTAACGAAGCACGAACCAGTGAGTGACGTCTGACATGACGAACATCGCAGACACGACGCATGCCACAGACGTCCTTGAACTCTGATAATGAACTGGTCCAGGATAGGCTGCCCACAACCGGTACACAATGGCGGACCTAGAAACAACGAAAATAATAATAATAATAATAGTATTATTATTACATTTATTATTGGGGCATTTCATGGTATTTGTCACGTTTCTCTTTTTTTATGTAAATAAATGCAAATATTATGAGATTTCATTAATTTTATTGTACTGCAAATGGAAATTCCTAACAGTTGAATTATCTAACAACATAGTGTTTGGTCTTAACTAACCAAAATGATGAAAAACAATCGTGACGGACATGACACATACCATGAAATGTCCCTACTCCAAACTAATC
Organism: Melanodrymia aurantiaca; assembly: GCA_032355825.1. Lineage (NCBI taxonomy): Eukaryota > Metazoa > Mollusca > Gastropoda > Neomphalida > Peltospiridae > Melanodrymia > Melanodrymia aurantiaca. The sequence continues at coordinate 7,175 of JAULBR010109385.1, read as the reverse complement.
ATTTTTGCAAATGGAACAAACGTTTAAATGCAAATCTTTTTTGTTGTTGTGTTGTCACCATCCTTATTTTTATATAAAGATGTGCATGTTATCTTTGCTTGCGGTGGAGTTAGACAAGACCCTTTTATGTCCAAGACAAGACACTTTTATGTCCCAGACATCTGAAATTAAATGTTCAATTTAAAAACTTGATTACAAACTGCACAGGGTCAACTATTTGTAAACATAATTTCATTACTAGATCCGTATAGCCGTGCAGCTCTGAGTTTTTTAAAACTCAATTTTCCATCTCACTGAGCAATAGGATGCAGTCACATTTGAAAATTAGTTGGGAAAGAGTAGAAAATTAGAATTAAAGTAGTAATATGGGGAAATGATTCTACCATTGCTTTTGTAGCGATCATCGGCGGATGACGAACGTTGATTGGAGTGATTTGGCTTTTGAAAGACTTGTTTTGATTGGGCATCCAGGCAGGTTGGTAGCGGCCAGGCTCCCGGCCTTCCATCAGAGATAATTCAATCGGATGAGAGTTGTACGTTATATTAATTTTGAAAAAGAAACATGATATCCGTTAGGAAAGAAATAACTCCATTAACAGGTTAAAGAACTTGTGTTCCATACAATGCAACTTGATAGGGAACCAGCTGGACGTCAAGTCCTCTAATACACCCATAACTCTGCCCGAAGCCGTTTTTGTTTTTCAAATGCGTCTGGGCCGTGGTGAAATAACATGGAAGCAAATCAGGCAGAAAGAGCCAATCTTTAAAGTTATTAACTCGAGCTTTTTCGCAATTAAGTCCTTTTTGACAAAGTGGACCTATGTAGCACTAATCTGTTGTAATATGTTAAACAAATATCCATGAAGCATAAACTTGTTTATAACTATATTATTAACTCGAGCTTTTTCGCAATTAATGTTTTTTTTGACAAAGTGGACCTATGTAGCACTAATCTGTTGTAATAATACTAATACATATTATGTTAAACAAATACAAATGTATCTATGAAACATATTAAAAAATAAACATGTTTATAACTATTATTAACTCGAGCTTTTTCGCAATTAAGTCCTTTTTAACAAAGTGGACCTATGTAGCACTAATCTGTTGTAATAATTATGTTAAACAAATATCTATAAAACAATTTAAATTTTTTTTTTATAACTATAATAATTTATTATACCATAAACAAATAATAATATATGATAATCTTTTATTTGCAATAAGCCAGTTGGCCCTTGAGCATAAATAACAATAATTTCAATTTCATAATAAACACAATACAAATACAATATATTTAAGAATAATAATTTTCCAACAACTATCATAATGGCTCTAACGAACGCGTTTAGCGTCGCACAGCGGCGTAGAAATTTTGTTTCCTACTGTCAGAAAAGAGTTCACGAACCAATATTTGTATTTGATCATATGTCAGTTTTCTGTCAAAGCAAAATAGCTACGATCATAATTTCGGGATGTTTTTTTTTCTTTGAAATGACGGTTGCCATATTGTTGCAAGGCCCAACTGTTTGGTTAGAGACATTCTTGTTTGTGCTACGGGAAACGTATAAACAATAATATTTTCAGTTAAAATAACGCGACCCTTGCCTGGGCGCAACAAAAACATAAAAATTATGGTCAAGCATTATATAAAAAGCTTTAGCTATAGTTTTAGAAGAACTACAGATTTAGCATGGACCAGACGTATGAGTTAGATGCGTACGTATTTTGTGTGTTATATATCTGCATTGTAGAGCAACGGTTTTTTTTGGAAAGAAAAATATCTAAAACAATGCGAAAATGATTGAAGAATGACATCCAGGTATAGTGACCATGGAGGGGTGATGATATTTCAATTATATTTCAATTGGAAAGTAACAGATTGTGGAATACGATTATTCGGTACTTATAGTGACCATGGATTTAGTCCATGGAGTTATGATATTTCAATTGGAGAGTAACAGATGGTGATATCCGACTACTCAGTACGTTTAGTGACCACGGATTTAGTCCACGGAGCTATGATATTTCAATTGGAGAGTAACAGATGGTGGTATCCGACTACTCAGTACGTTTAGTGACCATGGACATAGTTCATGGAGTATGATATTTCAATTGGAGAGTAACAGAATGGTGGTATCCGACTACTCAGTACGTATAGTGACCATGGACATAGTTCATGCATGGGGCTGATATTTCAATTGGAGAGTAACATCGTGGGATACGACTATTCAGTATTGAAGTACTGAATGTATGAACATGAGTTCTATATTCTTCGTGTTGGATATATAACTATACTGGTAAACTTGGACAACTATAGCAAGGATTTACCAGACTGGCATGTATTTCAAGATATAAACTGGTGCGTATTACCTACGTTTGGAAGAAACAAGTAAACATCATCTGCTTTATCAAAGATAATTCCAATGGTATTCAGAGATTTTTACTGTGAGGACAGCAAGTTGTGCTATCAAGTGTTCGGGAAAAGCGTTGCGTAGTCTGTTTGTGATTCTCGAGTAGCCTAATACGTCTGTGTTTTAATCCGGAGTATTAATACTATTATAACCACGTGACAGGGTTAACAGGCCGCGATGGTGGACATTCCAGGAAACGGCATAAAGTGTTTGTCATACATCCGTGTTTACTGTTAAAAATTTAACGTTTGTTGAAGTAATTTTAATAATATTATGTATACAATTAGACCATTATTAAAGGAAATGTGTCCAAATATAACGGATAGGTCGGAAAGTGATTTACATATTCTTTTGTGTCAATAACCCCAAACAAGAATGTGTATGTATTTTCATTCAAATATTTTTATTTGTTGATCTAAAGTTATATATAAAAAAAAAAAATCAAAAATGTTTACCTTTTTTCTCTACGTTAAACGAAACTAAAGTTATCTACGAAAACCATATTACAAATGACGTTGTTACAGAACATATTTTACAAAATAATGTATGTGACTGGTGACATCAAAACCAGTCGGAAGTCGCAGTTTGTTAATTTTCACAATCAGTCTTCAAACGTAAACAAATCACCAAAATGTCAATATTGTGTTGCGTAGACACGAATCTAATAAACTATTTTAAGTTGATCTAATCCATAAATATTACATTTTCTAGGTATAAAATTGCAAAATGTAAATGTATTTAGAAGTTAAACTAGTGTAATTGGCTAAAATAAAGGCGGTTTTGTTTTTGCCTTGGAATATAATATTTGGTACATTTCGGAATAGAACTAGTTTACTAAAATGATAAAATATAATGTAATATATAATTGTCACTTGATTTATATTATCTGCTCAAAGTTACTGTGATTGTAAATAATTATAATAATGTTGTCGCTGTTATATCATACATGTACGGATAAGTTAAATAACTTTTACATAAAGATTATGTAATATATGTAATAGAGGTTGTATTGGTGACGAATTTCACTTCTTATTTGAATGTAAAGAATTAAACGATATTAGAGTACAATATTTATCTAATTATTATTATATACATCCAAATGTAAAACAAAATGAATATACTTTTTAATAAACAGAGTAAACATGTATTAATAAAACTATGTAATTACATTAAACAAGGTTTACTAATAATTTGATCTATAAATGAACATGAGTACAGTCATGTATTTACTATATTATTTATTTATTTATTATTATATACTTTTTTCTCCAAATGTTATCTGTATAATTATGTTTGTAACTTGCTCACTTTGTAAATATTACATGTATATTATTATACTATACCTCATGTACCATGTATATGGTCTGAGCGAATAAAGAATTGAATTGAATATAAATATTTACGTGTATAATTTTTTTCTTTTCTACTGTATTTAATTAGCCTTATGCTAATACATAACAAATACTAGTTTTAATATAAAATAGAACGTCCACAGTTGGTGTGTACTTGCTTATAATTATTGTAAAAACCTTTTACAATCCGTATATTTTACTCGTTTAAATTATTTTAATGTTTGAAATCTCCGTATTTCTGTCGCTTACATTAGTATTAAAAACAACTTCAAATATAAAGGATTTGTGGCGTTGATTATCAAGAATAATAAACACCTGCATTTGGCTTTGCCCGTTGTTTATTATTGTTTGATTATCATCGATTGCTTTTTCTTTATCCACAGTTCTTAAAGGCCCACTGCCGAGTTTGAAGATGGGTTCCACTGTACATGCGCTTAGAAATACCAGAGGCGGATTTTAGGAGGGGGCGTAGCCCGGACCCCACCCTAAATTTTGCGAGTTATAATATTTTTACATATTAATTTTCACTTTTTACGTTGGTTTTGAAACTAAATGGATTTTCTGGATCCGCCACTGAATACTATTAAATTTTGTAACATATTTCTGGATAATTATAGCGCATTTCTTCTTATTAAAATTAACTTTGACTTACATCTTTGTGAAATCTTACAAAGCCATTACATTAAATCAAAGTGCTTACAATTCGCTTAGTTAAACATGCAGGTAAGGAGTATAATAGGGGCCCCCTATACCTTATCGCTCTGGGGAAACCTCTGCAGTCGTTAAAGCTGGTAGACACGACAAAGAAAGTATTGCGAATAAAAACATACATATGTCTATCTATACGTTCATATTCGCAAAACTAACATTTTAACTCATTACATGTGTATTTTGTTTTCGCCCGAAACAACACCTGAGAAAAAAAAATGACATCGTTGTTAAAAGCAAATTGATTTCTTTTGTGATGACAAGGCATCATATTATAAAATATAATTAGGCTTATGATCATTTTTCACGCAATTATCCAAATCAAAGGTTAGATATTTACATTCATTACAGTTTTTTTGTAAATAACCCTTCTTATTGTGCGTAGGACAGGCTTAGGTAATAGTATGAGATAGGGGTAATTTCCCGCTTCATACGTCACGCGGACCTCCAAGGAATCGTGCTCGCTGGGTTCAAACGCAGGTTTTCTTGAATAAACATATGTTAAACCTTGACTGACAGTTGAATTAACACAGCAAATTGATTCTGGTGACGTTTTCTTTGAGACGGAGAATTGTGAATGATCTAAGAAAACATCTTACCGTGTTATAATGTCAGCGGCAAACAGCTAAAAAAAATCACTTGGTGACAGACTGAGAATAACAAGATAAAACCATGTCCGCCTCCTGGTTAAGGTGGTCACGTGGTCACGTGGTCAAGCGCAGGTGTTTCGGCATGTCAATAGTTCATACGATCGGCGATTTTAAAATTTAAAAATATTTTGATATTTTAGGAGAATATAGCGAGGTTATAAGATTAGACGTCCAAATTTAGTTTGATCTGAAGCATTAATTTTTTATACGTCAAAAAAACACCACCATCAACTTTTGTTAATTGTAGATCATATTTAATGTGTATAACGGTAAACTGTAATAAAGAATAGTTTTAGTCTGTCAATTTGTTTGCTCAGAGTTCATAGTATACAGTGATTTAAATCCTCGTTATAACAAGGATGGTAACATTGTAAACAACATTTAAAAGCTTTCTAAAGCCATAACAAAATTTTGAATTGGCGTTGACTTTTATATACATGTACTAGCTTTGTCAAGGAAAATCGTATCTCACAATGTGACGTATACGCTATTGTTATTAAACTACACTTAGTCTATCTCTCACGTATGCGTAATAATGCCCTTTATATTTTTGTTCTTTTTAACCAAACTAGGAAGGATTTCGGAGGAAATTATAAAAAAAGTATTATGTTGAAAGCGGGTCTCCTTGCATGCATTATCTTTCGAGCGTGAATGTTTACCCATCTTTTGTATTTTATATACTTAATTTAATATACCGGTAATATAGCATAACAAATAATCAGTTTTAAATGTTGGTGTGGCGATCGATGGTCTTGTTCTCTAGTTAAGTACAAATTAACAGCTAATAATTTATATAAGTACATGTATGCTTATTTTATTACTCGAAATATCCTTTGATCCAGACTGCTAGGTAATTTTCTTATCGATCACGCCTTTCAAGTTATAATACATGCATAACTGTTCAAACATTTAAGGCTGGTCATTATGAAAATATCAATGATTGATTAAAGTATTTGTCTGGACAAACGACATGAAGTGTGTTAGGCCATTTATATTTAGTGTTGAACGACCGACCGACCGACCGACCGACCGACCGACCGACCGACCGACCGACAGGCAGGCAGGCAGGCAGGCAGGCAGGCAGGCAGGCAGGCAGGCAGGCAGGCAGGCAGGCAGGCAGGCAGGCAGACATTTTTATTAAAGTCTCACCACGTGTACACAGGTTTAAGAAATACAGGTATAAAAGTACACAAGCTGCGTACCACATGAGATTACAAATTTAAAAAAAAAAAAAAATAAAATAAATTCTGTATTATTATTGTTTTATTCGGCGTTTTATTCCATCCCCGAAAAAGTCTGCGTACCACCAGGAAATCCGAAGCTAGAAACAATTTAAGATTATACAGAAACCCCGGAGAGGGGCGTAGCTCTACTCATATCAGCGCAAGAGCGTCTTTAAAACTTGGAAACTTTATTATGATACACCCATGCCGTCGCACGACAGCATATGGGGGAATTTGACAAAGTCCGTCTGTGGTTCTACCCTTCAAACCAGTAATCCACGACTGATCTATCAAAGGCCGTGATATGTGCTATCCTGTCTGTCGGAAAGTGCACTTAAAAGAGATCTCTTGTTGTCATTCGAAAAAAAGTAGCCTACGTGGCGGCAGCGGGTTTCCAATAACCGCTGATTTACCACATAGGTTATTCTTACCGAATAACAGCAAGGGATCTTTTATGTCCATTTTATTACAAACAGGATAGCACACACCACGGTATTTGATAGACCAGTAGTGGATCAGTGGTTGGAACGGGACATAACCCAACAGATCCCCTGAGGAGGATCAATCCTTCGACCCATCGAGCCGCAGACGAAGACTATACCGCTCCCTTCCTCCCAACAACGACAAATGCCAGTGGCGGTGTAAAAGGAATAGAAATCCGTAGGAATGTAGTAAAACAATGTACATGTATAATGCTATAGGGTGGAAAATACCAAATAATAAAGTTCCGGGTCGTAGTTGAAGGTGCACACAACTTTTAATTGCGCACTTAATGGTGCCTGGCCTGCAATTGGTAATCTATGTAATTGGGTTTTCTGTTCTAAAATT
>JAULBR010109374.1:0-10417 GCA_032355825.1 Melanodrymia aurantiaca | reverse complement strand
TCTGACGTCCAATAACCGCTGATTTATAATCGATGTGTTTCTAGCGGCGTCGTTAAATAAAACAAACTTTACTTTACGTGTAGCTTTGACAATCACTATAAAAACAGTTTTCCGAACCCAACAAATTTTGTTTATCTAGGTGAGCTGTTTTACACTATGAACTCATGTTTCATTTAACGTCAGGACTGAGAAAATGAAACCTCGATCGTTTATTAATTTAGTTACTGAACATCTGAGAAATCGATACTGACGAAACTGGAACGATAATTATTAACACTAATATCCCAAATGTATAACTTACAGAATATTTAAATCAATTCCATGACTCGCAGGACATGATCAAAACACATTAAATTTCATCATTTCTTTATGCAAAGGTTTTCAAAATTTATTCACAAAACTCCTAATTTGCAGAAAAACTGATAATTCTTGTTGGCTCATATTTTTTTCCCCTCGTGGTTGTGACTTCAAGTTCAACACATACCACATAATTTAAAGGTTACTGACTACTCACAAAGAGGAATATTAAGCCTCTCAAATCACCCACACCAAACTAGAGAAAGTTTAGTTAAAAATCTTCAAATCCATATCATGATCTTAATCATGCATTAAACTGCTTTTATCATCACATCAGTGGACCAGGTGCTGCTTGTTATGGACACTGAACTTCATTTTATGTCAGCGGACAAAATGTAACATCCGTCACGGTAACGTCCGTCACGCACCCTAATGTAATAAGTTTCCTTATACTTTGTTTTCCAAGCTGAATTATAATTAGTAGTCTTCTATAGCTACCTTCACTACATGTACAAGGGCAAAAACAATTTTGTACAATTTAAAGGTTTCATACAATTTCTAAATAAAGTTATTTGGTTTTTACCCATGTCCTTTTGAAGTACATGTAACGTCGGTCACGCACATATTTCTGATTACCTATCATGCCATCGATATCCCTAGGCTCTTTTCCCTGTGGCACCAAATAGACTTGGACATTGGCAAGTCTCTTACACAGGGCCAAGTTCCTGGCGGTACCAATCTAGCAATCATGGCAGTTGGAATGACCTCCAAACCCTGAATGTCACGTCCGTCACGGTGGAATTACCCTATTGCAGGTGCAGGCAACGTTTTGGTAAATGCTTGTTCATTAATAAGAGTTAACAAGTACTTGCACGCTTTTGTATTTTAAATGTTACCCTTTAGAACTTTAACAGAACTCATAAGATCTGTATAAAATCTATTAAATGACAAACCATTAACCTAGTTTTCATCCTAACTGAAAGTTAATGTTCTCATTTGAGAAGATTCGTGTAGCATTTGCGTTACTGTTATATTGTGGACCAGGGTTGTGGTTAAAACATTATAATTCATTAATTAATTACTTTACTGCATGGCAAGCTTTGTTTTTTCAGGATTCTCAGGTGAGACAATCTTATAACATGCTACCTAGTTTACTCTATTTGTATTAGAACGCCGTACCATAACGCGTACCATAACGCGTACTTTACTCGTATACAATCAGTTCATCGATTCTATTTTGTTATGTCAGTCTCGCCATACGATGTTTTTATATTGTAATAATGGTTTGGTCAAATTAATTGTAGATTTATATTAAATATATATTTTCCTGTATCCTTGTATTATAAGTGTTTATTTATAGAGATTTAATTTATATTTATTTGAAACAACTGGTCACTCGATTTTTTTTGGTCAAGGATTAAAGCTGAACATAAAAATAATTTAAAGACATTTAGCTTTCATAGCTTTGATAACATACTAACAAATGACCGAATGTCTAATGTGCATTCTTACATATTACAGTAAGGCTGGCTATCAGTTGAAAATATATTTGCTTTTGCATTATAAAAAATACGATATGTTTTAATCGTCAAGAACGTGTCTATTTTTGTTTGAAGATTTGTTTCATGTATAGTATTTACATAAAGAACAGACAATAGGTCAATATGTTTGGCATCAGATCTATAGTACAACACTCACGGTGGGAACGTTGCTGAGAAAGGTGACACGAATATTACAATGTTTAGTGAGAAATAGGCCTCATGGTTGAGGAAAGTATCTATCGTGTTTAATGTTTCGCCTCGTTTGCGTTCTTACTCGCCGTGTGCGCCAAACTTGAGGACTCAAGCCAGATGGTTACTGTGAAATCAAATTGCGAGATCAAATGCAACGTTATTATTGAACACGCCAGGTAACCACAATTGAAAGGTTTGCTAAACAACATATACACGTAGTTACTAAACTGAGACAGCGAGAAGAGTTCTATTCGTGGCACTTTGCACAGCAGTTTCCTTACAGTGTGTGCCAGACTTTATCTATTACGTCAATAAAATACTTCGCCACCATCTACCCTTTGGACTATTACTTTTTCACTTGCACAAAAATATGTTCTTAATAATACGTAAAATTCCTCACTTCGTTTTTTACGAATAATATTGGATCATTCGTTCTCAGGTCTTTCATTATGTCACGCATTTGATCAAACTATTTGTGGAATATGTTTCTTGCTTAAATATTTGCTTGGAATTTCAAGCTAGGTTTCTTATTGGATGACTTGTTTGTATTTTGAAGTACTATTTAATCCCATGCTATAAATAAAACAAATTTCAATTAGTAACATTTCTTTTGGTTAGAAAAGGCGAGAACAATGCATAGTTGTTCTTTTAATTCTATTTTAAACTACTCTGAGCCGAACCCCCACCATCTTTTATTTAATAATAATAATTTCGTCTTATATTCTATAATAATATTCATCTAAATTGTTGATTTTTTATTTCTATTAAAACTACATGTAAATTTATGCATAGGTAAGTTTTTAGAAGTTCCCCTCCACCAACACGTATCTGTTGATGAATATGCCTGCTAACAACGTACGCAGCTGATTATTAAAAATTACTAAAATTCAAGGTACTGGTGTAATGTTCTGACTTGTAGGCCAATCGTGTCGAATTGATGAATTCGTTCTGTACAGGGACGTAAATATAGTATAGTGTCAATAGTAATAAATATAATATATCTGAGGTTAATACGAAATATGAAAGATCAATAATATATTGTTATTAAATTTTATGTTAATGATATAATAGTATAATAACATAATATGTCTTCTTCTTTTACTTCTTTTATTCTTCTTTTACTTTGCTGACTGATTTTATGTACTGACGGGGTATTATATGGATTTTACATTAAGTGATAGCAAAACAAATTGCCAATTTTGTTGAAGTGCCTTCAGAGTCGGCCATTTTATTCATGGGTGAAGCTAGCCAAGTGGGTCACTGGTGTCACTCTTCTGCGAGTCATGATATAATTCATTATCGTCATATCAACAGAACGGCTTCAATAAATATCATACGACGTGTATTAAATAAAGATATGCCACGGCACGTTATTGGCAATTTTGATGACACGCGTCTCTCTCCGTTGCTTGTGCCTGTTTCTTAATCTATGGTTTTGTGCAGATATACGTTCTGATAGTAAGAAACGTATTACACCCGTGTGCGTGTGTTGTACTGATTTGAGAACATGCGTATCAGGGTTCCTGTGTAGACCAATACAGGAAAACTGAAGCCCATTTAATATCAAATTACTCCAACACGCAGGTTCGTATATCGATAAAGTGGAATTTATGTATAGATCGTGATCCAAACCACCTGCCTGGCTTCACATCTAAATGTTTTTTTCTTGTTCCGACTTTGATGGTTTCTCTTTCGAAAATATATTATTTAATTAACGTTATATTTTGAAAATTAAAAAACATTAATTTTATGACTTAACTTTATATCTTACGGTAGCCCAACCACCCCAGCAAATTTGGATGATTTGGAGACAACGTGTATATTTGTTTGAACGAATAAATTGTTTTGTTTCAGCGCCATATTTAATAAGTTGTATTTGAGATACACGTTTATATATTTATCTGTAAAGAAAGTAAGTTATTTCCTGTTTGAGAACTGGATCATATTAGACTGGTTGAAATTCGTTTGAAAGAAAGAGGCAGGCATTGCTTCTGCTCTTTGAATGTTCATCAATGCGAGTAGAAGCCATGTTTGCTAAAGCGGAAACGGAAACCAGGCCCCCATACCCGATGAGTTTGTGATGGTCACTATTTTCCGCCTGTACCTAAAGGGAACCTTCCCACTATGGGTCTAGGATGGTTGATCGCAACTGGTCGGTTCCTTCTATCACATGTGGCTGCCTAAGATTAGTAAAAACGTTATCTACGAAACTCATTTTCAATTTTGAATATTTAATTTTCTATACATGCAGTATAAAATTCTTTTTTTTTTTTAGATTGAAAAATATTTTTTTTAATTTTTAACAAATTTAATAAAAAAAACAAAAGTGAAAATGCCACAATGTTGGTGGTGCTGCATGCAACAGTACATGATTTCTGATTGATTGCTATAATATGATACAATATCTATCTGTACGTGACTGCTCGGTCAGTCACAGTCTGTAACACAGCCACTCTAGTATAGCATTTCTACAGGCGCAAAGTCCTCCAATTGTCCAGTGATGTGGGGGAACCCGGCACAATCAAGTGGGACCTGGCACTCTGCCTCTTACTCGCATGGATCGTCGTGTATTTCTGCATATGGAAGGGCATTAAGAGTTCCGGCAAGGTGATAATCTAGTGACCGGTGTATGGCCGTAATGGCTGCTAATACACCAACACACACAAGTCATGTAATCTATACGTAATGCAGAAGAAAAGTTTACTTTTTATACTTAGTGTAATCACTGTAAAGTGTTGTATAACAGTGGTGTCGTTGGACAACTAGTAAAGTCACAGTCTCAGTGTTACTATAACGAGTGCACTGCTATGATTGTTCTGCTCCACACACTCCATATGAATGCAGTATTATAGGCATAATCTATCCCCTTGTTCTTCTTTTAAAGCATCCTTGTAAACACTATGAACTGTAAACATTTATAATCTTAACAACATTGACATTGTTTAAAATTAATTATCTGTTGTTTAATTGAAGATATATAATTAGGCTTGAAAGAAATTCAATCATTGAACTTGAAGGTTTTTCTGACGACACCACATACCTTTTGTATTGCATGTTGATAATATGTTGATAATAAAAATTTCTCATTGTTACATGCATTTCCAGCTGGCCGTATACCTCTTCAAAGTCTCTAACTCTGTCTTGTGTTGTCTTTGCTTAGGTCATGTACTTCACGGCTACGAGTCCGTACATTCTGATGTTTGTGCTATTGATACGAGGTCTCACTCTAGACGGCTCCATGGACGGTATTTATTTTTACCTGGTACCAGATTGGCAGAGACTTCTGGATCCACAGGTAACTTATTCACACAGTAATCTACGAGCTTCCCCATAAACAGTTTTCAAGATTAGTTCCTCACGTTTACATAAATAGCAAAATCCAGAATAGATTTCTGTCAAATAAAGATAGTGCTCGTGGTGTTATTTGGCATGACTGGTGCAATGCGACAAATATCCAAATTGCATCTTTTGCGATCATTTTATCTATCGACTAGAACCATTTTGACAAAATAAATACAGAAGGCATTTCTTAGAACCAGTTAGCAAACGAAAGGCGTGCTAGAAACGAATATTTTGTTTGCCATGGTATGTTTTGAAGTTTGCCTCAATCCACAATTGAAATGACTATGATGTCCAAACTGATGATGATAGTTCCATTATTTTTATCTCTACTAAAACCATTTTTGGGTTCTGAAATTAATATTAGTGTGTTGGATCAGGTACAGCACAAAGTGTTCAATGTTGGCTGGGTGAGAGTGAGGCGTGGTCACGATCGCGAACACGACTTGGAGAAAGGGGACTAAACATGTTTAATAAAATTAATGAAGGGGCAAGTGTCCGGTCATAGAGACGTCATCGCGCGACCACATTTACTTACCTACTTATGATATGTATAAACAAAACACCTTCTGGACGCCGTCTTGTGCACAGCGTTTTGTATTGAGGTGTTAACATATTCTCTGAACTTTGTTTGACCGATCCATCAAAGGTCGCTGTGTGTGCTATCCTGTGTGTGGGAAAATGCACATAAAAGATCCCTTGCTGTTATTGAAGCCTAGCCTTTGTGGCGGCAGAGGGTTTCCTCTGTGACCAAGTGTCGACATCCAATAATCACTGATTAATGGTCAATATGTTCCAGTGCTGTCGTTAAACAAACTTTTTATCTGAATGTTGTTGAACATGTTCTCTTCATTGACTGCGTACAGGTTTTGTTGAACATGTTATCTTCATTGACTGCGTACAGGTTTTGTTGAACATGTTATCTTCATTGAATGCGTACAGGTTTTGTTGAACATATTTTCTCCATTGACTGCGTACGGGTTTTGTTGTACATGTTATCTTCATTGACTGCATACAGGTTTTGTTGAACATGTTATCTTCATTGACTGCGTACAGGTTTTGTTGAACATGTTATCTCCATTGAATGCATACAGGTTTGGGTGGATGCTGGAACACAGATCTTCTTCTCGTACTCCATCAGTCTTGGTACATTGACAGCTCTCGGCAGCTACAACAAGTTTCATCACAACAGCTTCAGGTAGGATGTCAAAATTCAATAACGCTTTACCTGTCTGTTTGTTTGTATGCTTATAAAATTTACAGCTTAAAGATTCTCAGTCACCAAGTTTGGCGCCAAGCTTGTCTGCTCTGCTCATCTGCAGAAAATAGCGTGACCTCACAAATATTCGAACTACATGTAATTAGCTACAGATTTTGGCCTATTCGTACGATGACATTTTGAAATTTCTGTTGATGTTTCTAATCATACAAAAAAATAGTACATAACAAATAAATGTTTTCTTTTCTTCTATTTATGCGCAAATTAATTGTGTTAATTTGAATAATAAGAAATCTCCCATTAGCCAGAACGATGTCACAAATAGCATTGAGTACACACGACGTATAGTCGCATCCATCTTCAATCTCGATAGCGTGCCTTTAATTTGCTTTAAATGAAGTCCGTTTATGGACAATGCTGAAGCGATCAATATGGTGATTCGTATACATGACATTGTGGTCCAAGTAGGAATTAGCACCGAGTTCTCCTTATTTGCATTGTTCATAATTATTTATATTATAAATAGCTATGAATTATTCATATCTGTATGCATATTATCAGTATAAAATAATCATAATTAGCCATGCAAATGAAACCGTTGTTCTCCTTGTTACGACGCTGCTAATTAGTAAATGATGTGAAAAGGCGAAATTTTCCACAAGAACACGTTGCAGCAGATTTCCAAGGTCGCTTAGAAACAATTCTGTAATTTTCCATTGGATCCGTCTTGGTTGGAGAAATCGATAGAATCTGTGTAATAGTTGTCCTCCTCGCGGTCAGCACAATTAGTCAATAACATGCTCGCCCCTGTCTCATTAGACGCAAACAGGCTTTCCCTTCAATCTTTGAGAATTGAAAACATGATTTACGTCCAATTAGAACCGCTATTGTGATGCATTGCGGGATGAACGTGTCATAAACCTGAAACAAACTGAAACAAGTGTTAAGAATGGAAACGTTTGTTGCGAAGACTTGCTGAGAAAGCATGACGATGTTAATACACTGTTTTCTGACAGTGGAATGTGTTTGCACGAAGTCAGCTAGAGATATGTAATGGGTTTAACATCAGTGTTATAACTTCACGCTATGCATAGAGCGGCATTGGCATTGGAGAGCGCCAAAGCCGAAATGCTCGTGTAAGAAGCTGTATATAATATCAGTAATCGTTAGAGTGCATTTCACTTGTGGTTTCCATGACCGTCTACATGACGGTCTACATGACGGTGTACATACCAGGGGCAGTTCCAGTATTTACTGGCAGGGTGCAAATTGTTTTGTTTAATGTTTCAATTTGACGAAATTTACCCTGCATACAACACCACTGTTCCCACGCCCCACTCCTTAGGGCTTCTTGAAAATAGCATGGATACTTCCTTGTATGCACGATTATAGTAGATTATGTGTGCAGGATTTATTAAACAGAAATGGATAAAGGCAAGGTGACATGCCTAGGTGAAATACGGTGGTGACTGGAGTAGGGGTTGCTGGGTTTGTTTATACCGGAAAGGCGACACACTTAGTAGGCAAACCCATTTTCTATTTTTGAACATTTGTGCCCGGAACTGTCGATTGAAATTGTTTGGATAAATGATTAATTCATGTTACTGACGGCCCTAGTACACACACTGCAGATAAGGGGGCAATACATAATAAACTCTCACTTTATCTGCTAAACTTCTGACTAATACACACTGACTGACTCACTGACTCACTGACTCACTGACTCACTGACGTACATACTGACATCTCACCTTACGAACACACCAATTTACAGCTACAGGTCCACTTTAAACCAAGATGGCTACTCACTTCCACTATCTCAAACCCCAAAACTTATTTTTGGAATTTCCGGATGGCTACCTGTATGTGCCTGATGTGTCACATTCTGGTTATTGTTATGTGTTATTGTTATGTATCATTATTAGTATTATTACGTATTTTTATTATTATTAGTAGTAGTATTAGTATTAGTAGTATTAAACACAATTAGTATTAGTATTATTACGTATTACGTATTATTACGTATTATTATTATTATTATTATTATTATTATTATTATTATTATTATGTATTATGTATTATGTATTACAGAGACAGCATCATATTCGCCTTAGTGAACAGTGGCACGAGTTTGCTGTCTGGATTAGTGATCTTCTCCATCCTCGGCTTCATGGCCAAACAGCAGAACGTCTCCGTGGCCAACGTTGCCGAATCAGGTACACGACGTCATCACATCGGTGTTGTCAATAATTGTGTTCAAATCTAAACTAACATATCACCTACATCTATCTCAGTGGCTAGACCATTTGCATGAGATGCATTAGGTCGAAGGATCGATCCTTCTCAGCAGACCTATTTTCTGTTGCTCTAATAATCAACGACAGGTCGATCAAAGTGGGTGGTATATGCTGTCCTGTTTATGAGGAATGTGTATATAAAATAGTAACAAAGCGTAACATATTAACTTACTAAGGTGTCAAATCTTTATGTATTCAACTTCCAACACCAGATGATTAAAGTGACTGTTTGCAATTTTGGATGTATTCTACCGGTGGTGTAATTTGTGATCGACTTTCGCGAGCGCATGGTGATATCACTGTTAACACTAGTTTATATGTGTATACGGTCACTATACCACCACGGCTTTGTCACAAAGTCAACTAGACTCGCGCATAATATTATGTATATTCTTATTGCTACCTGTCTGGCGCGTGCAATAGTGGAACCCATGTTAAACTCGAACTATATAATATGCTCAGCATTATAAACCCCACAACGTGCACTGGTATCGGACCCGCCGCTGTGCACTAGTATCGGACCCGCCGCTGTGCACTAGTATCGGACCCGCCGCTGTGCACTAGTATCGGACCCGCCGCTGTGCACAACATTGCTGCTTATCTATTGCATCAAATTCCCTTCATCCTCCTCTTCTTTGGTGTGTTTTTTTCTGTGACGTAAAGTAATCATTTGTATGATTAACGAGATGATATATCACTATGATATACAGCATGTTTATTTTAGTTTCTACTTTAAACTAGAAGCATTGTAATCATTTGTATGATTGACAATTCGATAACAGTAATACCGTGCTGCAGATGTATTTTAGTTTCTACTTTAAACCAGAAGCTTTGTAATGATTTGCGTGCTTTGAACAATCATCTTGTTTTTCAAACGCTTTACGTAAATAACTGACATTCTGTCGATAGCTTTGTCTCGGTGGCGCATGCGTGGGCGAGGAGTGAATGCGAATAACCCGTGGTTAACTACCTGATCATATCACGTCCCACCTGCCCTGGCCGGCCCTGCCTGTCTGTGTGTGTTGTGATGTACAGCCGCGCTTTTACCTTCCACAGGTAAATTATGTAATCCCTGTCTGTATCTAAAGGTTATTCTGAATGTTTCACCGACATTGTTTTCCAAGCCGCTTTTTCTCTTCATAGCAGTAAACATTGATGTAGATTTTTGGAACATTCCTCAAATAAAATGCTCACAAATAGATTACATTTCAACATTTGGTATACATTATTTTCAGGTTTGGAAAGGTGAATATTTCTGCCTTTCTAAAATCACTTTTCATTTTTTATATTGATTTATTATTTCGACAGATTTATTTTAATGCAAACAATGCAAATTTCTAATAGACATCACATTATATATAGCACGGAATAACAATTTCATAACCATACAACCTTCGCATGTGTACACGTAAAATCACAAAACAGCAAAGTTAATCAATTCAATTACAATTATTGTATTGACATTGAGCTATACAGCTCATCTGTACAAACAAATTACAAATACAATATACATGTACAGGAGAAACAAGAAC
>JAULBR010109363.1:0-10417 GCA_032355825.1 Melanodrymia aurantiaca | reverse complement strand
TGGTGGAATATTAAGGTGACCCTTTAAGACAAGTGGCTGCTTAATACAGGTGGCCGCTCAAGCAGGTTTGACTGTATTGAAATTTTAGCTTCATTAAATTATATATCACTACATTTTATTATTTCCAGTATAAAAGGAGTGAAAATTGGACCTTTCATTTAGAGGACATGGATTACTGAGGTATATTTATTCCATCTAACAAACTAGCCATTCCTTCAGAGGACAAGAGAAACATATCTGACTTGACTAGACATCCACCTATTAATTACCTAGGGCGCACTCATCACATGACGTCTTCCCAGTAACCGTCTGGTAGTAGCCCCCTGCACACAAAACTGGTGAGCCCAGTCCGTCTGTCGGACTGTATTTTCCCGCTTCAGATGGCGTACAGGAACTAGAACCAGGGCTAGAGTAGGTCCCAGCTGTGCAGATAGACTGGGCCGTCTGAGTGGGTCCGGGACAGCTGTAGCCAGCGGAGCAGGTCAAACAGCTAGTGACCCCTGACCCACTGTATTTTCCCGCCCCGCACTGAGTCTCGGAGGTCGAGTCGCAGTAGTAGCCTGCGCGACACTGTGTGCAGCTGCCTTGTCCAGGTGAGCTGGTGTAGAATCCTGAAAAATGATTGGATATCGGCGCATGAATACAGGAATGTGGAATATCGTGAAAATAATGCAACCTAGCTAGGAAAATTTAAATTATTGAATATCAGCGTATGAATACAGGAATAAAGAATATCGTGAAAATAATGTAATCTAGCTAGGAAAATAGACTTTAAAAAAAGTAAATCTATTACATTGTTTACGTAAAAGTTAAAATTAACAATCATTTGTTACTTAAATGATTTATTACATTAAAGTTGAATATAAATACATAAAATTGTTTAACTGTGATAAACAATTAAATTCATAAGAATATAGCTCTTGATATTATGCGTCTTAGTACATAAACACATTAGTACTGACCAATGGACATTGTTTTAAATTCAAATATGACAGATTCTAAGAAATCAATTAAAATTTATATAGAAATAAGTTTTTAAGAATAGTTTTCTGTTCTATTTTTTTTTAATGATTCTAATTTATACATGTATTTATAGATTATTTTGGTCTCAGATCAGAATCAGAAGCTTTTGTAAAATTCTATAAATCAATTATTACAAGTATTTGTTAGTAATTATTAAAATAGCAGCATAATAATAATTAAATAATATACTATATGATAATGAACTACTGTGAGTCTGAAAATAAAGATAAAAATTAAGTGCTGTTCATACTATGGTAATGTGAGTGTGCTGTAAATATAACATGTCATGCATCAAGAAAACAAAACAATTATTAACTAAAGGTAAATGAGTATTAAAAAAGAAATTATGTCAGTCTTCAAATCCTTTCTAAAACTAATCAAAACTATTCATTAGTATCATGCAATGCAACAGTTAATAATTATTCAAACATTATTATATAGTCATATAACTTTTCCATCAAGCAACATGTCCCAATCAATCAGAACCAGGAAAGTCTAGACATTAATTATTTTATCGATCATCTATTATTCACGATATAAACTAAGAAGACATTTATTTATTTCATCTACCCACGTGAGGACATTTAGAGGACAACAAAGCTATATTTACTCCATCTACTAACATGCCATTCATTCAGAGAATAAACTAAGACATTTTTATTTCATCTATCCACATGAGGAGGACATTTAGAGGACAACAAAGTTATATTTAATCCACCTACTACCGGTAATGTGATTAATCATTAAAAGAAAAAGGAAGACATATTTGTTCCATTTACCATATCAACATGGCCATTGGTCAGATAGGGACATGTGGTAGGAAAATCATTCAAATCTATCAACAATATCTCATAACCCAACAAGCACCAATAGTTCATCTTCCCATAAGCAGTATTATTTTATTTCTCAACAAGCCCATTATTTAATATCCAAACGAGTACTCATTTTTCATCCCTGATCAAGCACTAATATTTCATCTTTAAAATACTTACTAGTATTTAAATTTCCATTATTTTTCATATCCCAACAAACACTAATATTTTGTCTCTCATCAAGAACTAATATATGTAGTTCATCTTACTATACAAGTACTAATAGTTCATCTTTCCACAAGCACAAATATGTCATCACTCAACAATCACTTACGTTCATCACCCAACAAGCACAAATATTTCATCACTCAACAATCACATATATTCCTCACCCACCAAACACGAATATTTCATCACCCAACAAGAGCTTTCAATCAAGTGTTAATTCATACAAAACATTAATGCGAAATCACTACAAATAAAATCCTAGTGGTTACAGCAACTCCTGTCATAATGGACACTTGCAAATAAATATTGTTCAGGCCAGAATTTCAGTAAATCTACTACTCTGTACCTTATAACAGGTAAACCAACAAAGAGAATGTCATCTTTTTGAAGGCTGTATTTAGGTTAGGGGCCCTGGTTGGAATGGGATACAACAGCTGGGTTTAGTGAATGGGATTTCTCACAACTCAGATGGATGATCTATAAATGTGCAAAATCTTGTTTCAAGCATTGAAGCTGTGATTTTAGAAGTAACTTTTAATGCCTTAACATCCATCCATGACAACTGATTTGTACCAAAAAAGCACCTCTATTAAAGGACAGAATATTTATAATGTTCCATGTCCATTATATACAGGTATTACTAGTGCAGTGAAATATACATGTAGTATATATACAGCTACGTGTACTACTACTAGTTGTAAGTACATATTACGGCAATTCATGCATGATTATATAATACAAAGCTACAACTACAAACCATAACTACAAAATAAAATACAAATCAAATTTTGTGCACTATAACCCATGCTGTGTGGGCTGTTATGTGCTTCACATGCTGTTAGAAAGGTAAACCAAAAGCGTTTGCTTGCATGCTGTGATGTTCTACCTATAGGGCAGTTTGTACAGCCGTAATCTCCTTCTGTGCTGAATGATCCTGAACCACAGTTCGGTGGAGTAGACGTGATGGTCGTTACATTACTACAATCCTTTCCTGCTGGGCAGATTGTACAGATGTCTGCACCAGTTGGACTGTAGAATCCAGCAGCACACGGTTGGCAGCCAATGTCTCCTTCCTTGCTGTAGGTCCCTGGGGAGCAGGTTGGAAGGTTAGCCGTTGCTAGGGCAGAGTTAGTGCAGTCACGACCAGCGGGACATTTGGTGCAGCTAGTGGCACCGGCATCGCTATGGTATCCTGCTTCACAAGAAGTGCATCCCTTATCACCTATATTGCTAAATGTTCCAGAAAGACATTGAGGTGGATTAGGTTCTGTTACTGCAGGGTCAGTACAGTCGTATCCACCGGGACAAATGATACATATGCCTGCGCTGGTTTCGCTGTAATACCCAGATAGACACGGACTACAAATGATTTCTCCTGACTTGCTGAATGTTCCTGGAGCACAAGGTGTTAGTGTATCTCCACTGCAGCTTTGGCCTGCAGGACAGATGGTACAACTCGAAGAACCAGCTGAGCTATAGTAGACAGGATTACATTGAGTACATCCTGGGTCTCCTTCATTACTGAAAGTTCCAACAGGGCAATCATCTGGTAATACACCAGTTACAGCTGGATCTAAGCAGTTCTTTCCAGCAGGACAAATGGTGCATACAGCAGCTGTAGATGTACTGTAATATCCAGAAAGACAAGCACTACAGTTGGTTTCTCCTAACTTGCTGAATGTTCCTGGGGTGCAGTTTGTTAACGTTACACCACTGCAGCTTTGGCCTGCAGGACATATCGTACAACTTGAAGAACCAGCTGAGCTATAGGAGATAGGATTACATTGAGTACATCCAGAGTCTCCTTCATTGCTGAATGTTCCTTCAGGGCAATCATCTGGTGACGCAGCAGTTACAGCTGGATCTAAGCAGTTCTTTCCAGCAGGACAAATGGTGCATATTCCAGCTGCCACTTTGCTATAATAACCAGGCAAGCAAGTCAAACATCCAGCATCACCTTCACGGCTGTACTTCCCTGCAACACAGTCTGTCAAATTTCCAGAAGTTAAGGCAGGATCGGTGCAGTCTTTACCAAGTGGACAAATGGTACATGATGAAGCAGCTGCAGTGCTGTAGTAGCCATTGAGGCAGTTAGTGCATCCAGCATCTCCGTTATTGCTGAATGTTCCAGCAGGGCAATCTGGAGGATCTGTGCCAAGTACAGCAGCACTGCTGCAATTCTTTCCTGCTGGGCAAATTGTGCAGCTTCCTTCTGCTGCTTTGCTGAAATATCCTGCAGCACAGTTCGTGCATGAGGTGTTACCTGCCCCACTGTAGGTTCCTGCTGGACAATCTGGTAGTGAGGCTAAATCAAGGGCTGGGTCTGAGCAGTCCTTGCCGACAGGACATATCGTGCAAGCTGCAAGTGCTCCAGCACTGTAGTATCCAGTTGGACAGTTTATGCATGCACTGTCACCTTCTGCGCTGTAGGTTCCTGCAGGACAATCTGGTAGTGAGGCTAAATCAAGGGCTGGGTTTGTACAGTCCTTGCCGACAGGACATATTGTGCATGCTGCAACTATTCCAGGGCTGTAGTATCCTGTTTGACAGTTTGTGCATGCACTGACACCTTCTGCACTGTAAGTTCCTGCAGGACAATCTGGTAGTGAGGCTAAATCAAGGGCTGGGTCTGTACAGTCCTTGCCAACAGGACATATCGTGCATGCTGCAAGCGCTCCAGGGCTGTAGTATCCTGTTGGACAGCTTGTGCATGCGCTGACTCCTTCTGCACTGTAGGTTCCTGCAGGACAATCTGGTAGTGAGGCTAAATCAAGGGCTGGGTCTGTACATTCCTTGCCAACAGGACATATTGTGCATGCTGCAAGCGCTCCAGGGCTGTAGTATCCAGTTGGACAGCTTGTGCATGCGCTGACACCTTCTGCGCTGTAGGTTCCTGCAGGACAATCTGGCAGTGAAGCTAATGGAAGGGCTGGGTTCGTACAGTCCTTGCCGACAGGACATTTTGTGCATGCTGCAACTGCACCAGGGCTGTAGTGTCCAGTTGGACAGTTAGTACAGGTTGCATCTCCCTCTGAGCTATAGGTGCCTGCAGCACAATCTGGTGGATCTGTGCCAGTGACTGCAGGGTCGAAGCAATTCTTTCCCGCTGGACATATTGTGCAGTTTGCTTCTCCTGCTTTGCTGTAATAACCTGCCAGAAAGTATTACATTGATAAAAGTCATAAATCAAATGTATATTAAATAAAAACAATATTATATATAAAAGTCATGACATAACAAATTCAAAATAAAAGAGTAATAAATTTCAGAATACAATAAATATTAACTAAAAACAATGGTGCATACGAATTATATGATATATGTTCCATATAAATAACATCAACAGAAAATATATTCTGAAAAAAAACCTCGAGTCATTATTAAGTTGCTTTAGTTAAAACAATAAATACGTAATGTTTAATTACCTATACATATGTATTGTAAAACACTACAGAGAAATATTAGTTACATATATTCTCAGTTTAACTTAATCCATAACAATAATTATCAGGCTTATACAGAAGATCCACTGCTCACCCTTTGGTGGCATTGATATAAAATTGAGATACAGAAAAAATAACATGAACATAAGAAGTGCAATCTATCGAAAGTAAAAGATGAAAAACAAAAGTGAAAACAAACACATGGAAGAGCTAGTAAATACAATATGACATGAATCCTTGTGACTCATATCAAATTACGTACCCAAGGGTACCAAAACACATGGAAGAGCTAGTAAATACAATATGACATGAATCCTTGTGACTCATATCAAATTATGTACACAAGGGTTTCTCCCGAGGAGGATCGATCCTTCGACCTATCAAGCCACAGGCGGACTCTCTACCAATGTTTAATGCCATAAAACCATGTTTTTTTTAGAGAAATGCATTAAAAATGCAATAGTAATCAATTTAATTTTATACAATAATAAATATCACTAAAAAGATCAACTTCCAAAATAATTTATACAAAGTAAACTTATTGTTGAAGCCTTCAGCAATGATTAATTTGAGCTTTGTTTATGTTTGTAGAAATATATATCTTATTACAATTCTTTTCATTGATTTCTCCACAAGAGTTGTCAATTAAGGAAACAACAGAAATTAGAACATCTGTTTCATACCTTGATCTTTGCATAGAGATTCAAAATGACTCGGACCTCTACACAAAGCTAAAAGGGATGACTTCAACTTTCCAATAGTCAATTTCCCTTTTACGTCTAGCAAAATACTATCTGCTCTAGCTTATGGTGTCTACATACCACAACTTCTTTATTTAGGGAATATATATAATATATATGCTGATTTTAAGAAATGCCATGTCCTTCTGGCACAGAAATCATTTCATCAGGGTTATACCGTCCATAGGCTGGTGAAAACTTTAATAAATTCTATGGTAGACATTCAGAGTCTATTTCACGATATGACCCATCATTGACACAAATGATGTCTGATGCAATACATTATTTAGATTTCGGGTCATACTCAGTTGGATGGGAAAAGATGTCAAAGGAGTAATTAGTAACTAGTAAACCGGTGACTGTGATAAATTATGATAATGGACATTTTTCAATATAAATTATGATGATTAGAAAATTTCCAAAATACATTATGATGAGTTATTTTTCAGCATAAATTTAGGTATTGAGACTGCTTTCCTTTAATTATAGAAAAACCCACCTAAATATTAAAAGTATCTGAACATTATCTTTTATAAAAAAGGGACATAACAAAGTGCAAAACAAGATGAGTGCCACCAAACAGCCAGAAATAAAGTGTGCAAAATATTTTTTTAAAAACAGAAAAAGTGCATAATAGAACCCACCTTCACATCACTGGCATTTAGCTATGATATTAAACTTCGATATTTTAATAACTCATGTACAAAAACATATATCAGTTGCACAGATGTTGTTCAAAGATCTCCAAATCCAATTAGTTCGTGATTTGAATTTGTTCCTTAATCGATATAACTTGGATCTTATCATTTGTTTATTTAAATATTTTTCTTAACTTAATTTTATATCCTAAACAAAAGTTATGTTTTAACATATACATGTACTTACTTCTCTTCTCCATTCCATTCATTTTAATATATGTATTAGTTCATAGAAAGATACCACATTTTATTTCTACTTTTTTATATATACTTGTACTTATACTTGCCCCAAAGTCAGCAGAATTGTTTTTCAAATGACAAGGCCTTAAAAAAAGTGTGTTTCCCGGTTTTATTCTTGGAAAAAAATAGGGTAGGTAGGTCGGAAAAAGTTTTTTAAAAGTTTGTCGTTCAATTTGTTTTCGAATAATAAATTTCGCGAAAACACTTTAGCGTAGCGACATAAAATTAGAGTCGGTAGTGAAAACCAGAAACACACACATATTTAATAAAAAGAAGTTGTTTAGGCCCAAGTGTTCATGCCATGTAATGGAATGAGATAGTTTGTGGGAGGTGCAAAGATTGGAGCGTGGAATTTAAGAAGTATAATAATGTTGGTTTTCATCAACATGTTAGAGTGCAATCACTCTACCTGGAGCACACGTGAGACATCCTTGGTTGCCTCCCGGGTTGTACGTCCCTGCCGCACACACAGAAGGTGCGGCATCACGAGCTACACAGTCATATCCTGGGTCACAAGCCGTACAGCTAGCAGCCGCTGCCAGGCTGTATGTTCCTACACCACACAAGACACAAGTGAGCAAACATACATACATGTACGTAACAGCATTACAGCAAGCACACAAATACATTGGTACATCACAACCGGTGTAAGATCCGAAAAGATACACCCCTATTCAAACTACAATGTACTGTCAAACCTGTCTTAAGCAGCCACCTAAGGGAGTAACAAAAAGTGGCCTGTTAAGACAGGTGGCTGATTAATACAGGTCATAATGCACTAAAATTTATCATTTGGCGGAATATTGAATTAAAATTAAGGTGACACTTTAAGACAGGTGGCTGCTTAATACAGGTGGCCACTCAAGCAGGTTTGACTGTACTGTCATGGGAGCAGGATTGCCAGAATGATTGTGATATTGGGGCGGCGGACTAGCCATGTTGAGGGCCACAAAGAGACCTGAATTTGCTAGTGGTGTTCTGGGGGCATCCTCCCAAAGGAAAATGTTTAAAATTTTGAAAGTACATGTAGTTCCGACGGCACTAGGGAGTAGGCTGGGGTGGGGTATTCGATCATTTTTTCAGTGCAATATGAGACCATGAGACGAAAAAAGTAGACAATAATATTAGAATTTATCGCAGGGTACCGTAGATTTTAAGGGTACCCACAATCTACCATTGTAAAAATCAAAGAGGGAGGTATACTTTCAGATTTTACACCGGTACTTACGTACACAAATATCCATAATCAATATACATGTAATCATAATTATGATTGGGTAAAAAGTATAAACATAAGAAAAATATTCGACCAGTTATTTTGAAAAAGGATGGCAAGCTTTAAATGTTAGTTACCGGTACTATTATTGATTAGATAATTAGTTACACACAAATAGT
Organism: Melanodrymia aurantiaca; assembly: GCA_032355825.1. Lineage (NCBI taxonomy): Eukaryota > Metazoa > Mollusca > Gastropoda > Neomphalida > Peltospiridae > Melanodrymia > Melanodrymia aurantiaca. Next base: position 1,838 of record JAULBR010109363.1, on the reverse strand, counting down.
TGTCTATAATGCACATTGCAAATTAAAAAAACGTTAAAATACCATAATCCAGTGAGTTCGTGTTCACCTAAAGCACTGACAGACAAATTCTTTATAACTTTAGTCTGTAAATATGTATCTGTATTTTTATCGAGACTAATTAATATTCCACAATTTTTTCATGAGCACTAATAAATGATACAACTCAAACAATTACAGAAAATATGGCATGGCTTCTTGGCACATAATTTAGAATTAGAATTAGAATTTATTTACGTGCTTATATCCAATTAAGGTTTAAGCTCATCTGTCCAGGACACATAGTCAGTTGTCTGCATCATTATTACTACATGTATTATAAAATGAAATAACTCTCGTTTTTATTAACTAGATGTAACCATTTTGTTTTGTGCATGCTGAACACGAATCCACTGGTTAATGGTATAATGGAAAAACAAGAACCAAAGTTAACTTAAAAATTCAAACGTTAAGAAGCATAAAGTACAGCTAAGCGTGATAGTGCATAAATTATAATAATGAATGTAAACCCAATAGACGTAGATAAATATGTGTATTTCTTCTATCCAGTTGTGTGGAATAAATTGGTTATTACCCATTCAGGACTTTCCCCAGAATTGTTTTAAGGCATCTACATTATCAAAATTTAGCAATAATATTGGAATTTTCAAACGTTAAGAAGCATAAAGTACAGCTAAGCGTGATAGTGCATAAATTATAATAATGAATGGAAACCCAATAGACGTAGATAAATATGTTTATTTCTTCTATCCAGTTGTGTGGAGTAAATTAGTTATTACCCATTCAAGACTTTCCCCAGAATTGTTTTAAGGCACCTACATTATCAAAATTTAGCAATAATATTAGAATTTTATGTCAAATTCATGAGTACAAAGTTGAGAGATTATGCATTATACATGGTACAGGGACATACAACTGAATTTAGGCCCTTAAAACCCCTTACAATAAATCAAAGTGCTTACAATTCCCTTAAAATAAACCACAGCTCTTACAATTCCCTTAAAATAAACCACCAAAGTGCTTACTTAAACAGGAAAGGAGTAAGGGAACATAAGGGGCTTATGGCTGTGGGAGAACCTCTGCGGGTAAGAATTTAGAAAATATTTAATAATATAAAAGTCTGCTCTCTAATCTACGAAGTATTGTCAGTATATAATATATTATGATGGCCACATATGTGTTTCTAATACTCAAAGAAACAAATTAGTACCTGCAGTACAATTCAAGCATCCCTTATTTCCACCAGGGTTATAAGTTCCGGCACTACATGACGATGGTGCGACGTTGTTTGTGAGACAATCAAATCCTGGATTGCAAGCTATACATGAAATAGCACCCCCTGCACTGTATGTTCCAGTTGTACATGCTAAACATCCTTGGTTTCCACCAGGATTATAAGTTCCAGCTAAGCATAATGATGGAGCGACGTTATTTGCTGTACAGTCGTATCCTGGGTCACATGATGTACAGTTAGAAGCGCCCCCTGTACTGTATGTTCCTGCTGTACATGGTAAACATCCTTGATTTCCACCAGGGTTATAAGTTCCGGCACTACATGACGAAGGAGAGACGTTGTTTGTCAGACAATCAAATCCTGGATCGCAAGCTATACAAGAAGTAGCACCCACTAAACTGTATGTTCCAGTTGTACATGGTAAACATCCTTGGTTCCCACCAGGATTATAAGTTCCGGCCACGCATAAAGATGGAGCTACGTTATTTGCTGGACAGTCATATCCTGGATCACATGATGTACAGTTAGAAGCGCCCCCTGTACTGTATGTTCCTGCTGTACATGGTAAACATCCTTGATTTCCACC
>JAULBR010109352.1:0-10417 GCA_032355825.1 Melanodrymia aurantiaca | reverse complement strand
TACAACTAAAGAATATATGAACTAAAGACACGAATTTCGAGCTTGGCACAAAAGTAGGGAGAATGGCCCATATACATTTATACTTCTCCATGTTCAGTAGATGATATTGATTGGAATATTCAGTATTGATAATTGGAGACAGCGATTTGACTAAAAAGTGGAAAAATTGATGTTAAAGATTCAATGCTTGAATTATTTGTTCGGCAAAAATGTCTCGATATACTTACTTACTTGTGTCGTTGCGTGCTTCTGGTAGCTTGTACCCCTGCACATATCTTCTCTGCCCTATCTCTGATGATGTTATCTATTACTGTCCATTCATTATGCATGTTTTCGAATATGACCCTCAAGTTAGATGTGGCATCGAATGTCGTGATTTGGCCATGTTGTGGACACTTGAGTAGAATGTGTTGTATTGTCTCATCTTCTTCATTGCAAAGTGTACATGTTAGATCATCTGCCAGCTTGAAATGTCTCAATTTAAAGTGTCTGGTATAACCATGGCATTAATTTGTTTCATTGACATGGAGATGTGCATCTGATTTTGTGTAAATTTGCAATTATAATTTTAGTCCTATTTAATATGTATAGATATTAGAAACGTCAGCTGTTTGTATTTAAGTTCAATCCTATTTTTCACAGGGGGAGATTAAAACATGGTCGCCACTTTACATTCAAAAGTATCTTGAATGATGTTGCTATAACTCTAGTCTCATCCAGTGTGATTGGATCTATCGCTGATGATGAACATCCATTTGCTGCCCATGGCTCCTGGCTTCAGGTGAGTGACAGACTGCATATATTAGACACTACATGTGTATTTCTTGTCTAGCTGGAAACTAGAGTATAAATGTTTATTCTGGTATCCAGCCAAATTTATAACCTTACTATTTCTAATACAAATTTGTAAGAACTTATCCTGATCTTGATCAATTTAAAGTTTGATAAATATTTTTAGGAAATAATAAACAAAATCGTAGAAGTGTAGGAAATATAGTTCTCCAGTTCTTTGTGAAAACCGTTCTCATATATTTATATATGGTATTTTGCAGGTCCTTGTGGAGGACGAATTCATAGATGACATGCTTCACGAGATGGAAGAATTATCTATGCCTGATGATGTGAGTATGGTAATTTAACTCTCAGATTGTTATCTCTCAAACTTGCCATCACTTATACAAATTTTGAATTTGAAACTTCCATGTTAAATTGTTCATTGTCAGTTTGTTCAAAAGATGTGTGCATGTACAACTGTATTAAATGTCCTTAATTTGAATCAATTTCTTGTCCATGGAGCAGAACTTAGCTCAGGGCAAATGTTCAATCGAGGTTTGTTTGGTCGAAGGATCAATCCTCCTCAGTCACAATGGATCTTTGTACTATTTTCAATTCCAACAAGTGATCCATGACTGGTTTATCAAAGGCTGCGGTATGTTATATTGTCTGGGAACGTGCACATAAAAGATCCCGTACGGCTAATCGGTAAGAATAACCTATGCGATGATTGCATATTTCTTCGGAGATTATGTCTCAACATAACAGTATTTTTGACATCCCGTAGCAGCTGATTTTTAATTAATGTGCTCAATTGTTATTAAACAAACCAACTTTATCTGTACTTATCTTTATTTTCCAGGTTATTTGTCCAAGAACATACAGTTGGCCTGAGAGACGTTTGTGTATTACAATTTTACCAGATGAAAACTAGCATATGTTTCTATCTGTGGACAATGGAGTGGTAAAGTACAAGAATCTGTTGCTATGGGACAGTTTAACGGGAACATGACAACACTGGTTGTCAGACAGTTCAATTGAAACCCACTGTCACAATTTGCTACACAGAGTTGAGTGGTAATATACCAGCACTGGTTGCTACGGTTATTTGAATGGGAACATACACAGAGTATGTTACATATGCAATGGCATTTACTTGGTGACGAAGTGGTGTTGCCAACATGGTGGAAATTTCCATGGGACATTGATTGGAAGACTGGCATAATGAAAGAGAATTTTGTCTGAAGTTGGAGATGGTGGAGAGGAAATGTATATATGTAAGCTTTGACACACATATAAACAGATTGTGATCGTTTTACAGTCATCGGCAAATATTGTTTGTCTTGACTTGTAGAAAGACGGCAACAGCTTGTTCTGGACTTGGTAAATGTAATCTGAGCAAGATCATAGACATCATTAACACTGATGAGTTAAGTGATGTGAGAAACATTGACAACACCATATGCTTCGGATATGGCATTTCGTGGTGCTTGTGACAAGTAGTTTGTTTGAAAACAAGAGCAAGTGTTGTTGATTTGAGCATCAGTTTGCCATTTGAGTAGAGATATTTGAATTAAAATGGTTTTCATGTATCATTTAAGACTATTATTATATGAAATATATCATGTATAATTGCTTACACGTCATATATGAATGAATCCTGCTTACAAGTTTTCACAAAAATTGTGTAAAAGACAGTTTCATGTATGACTGTTATAGATGTCTGAAATATAAATCTGATTATTTTGTTGTCCATGCGTTTTTAAGTCAACACATCATGCATTACAGTGCTTTAATTTATGTTATGAATTATATTTTATTGTTGCGGACGGTGATGAGAGACTTTTTTCAAAAATATTGTGTCGATATGTTTTAATCTAGGTATGCATTTTATGAAGTTGATGACCGGTAAAATATAATTTGTGAAGAATGAAACTGTATATTTATTACATATGTGTATGTATACCATGTACATATTGAACGCACTGTCCCACAGACAGGATAGCACACTCTATTTCCTTAGATGTACCAGCTGTAGACTACTGGTTGGAATGGGAAGAACCAAATGGGTATACCGAGGATAGATTCTTTGATTTGGATTACTTCAGACGGTGAACTACCGCCGACCTAAATTCCACCATTACAGGTCATTGAAGTGACATGAATATCAGGTTTTATAAAAGTCATTGAAGTGACATTTGAATATCAGTCTTCAAACAAGTCATTGAAGGTTCATACAATCCATATACATGTAAGTGATTTGCTTGAATTCCACGGCTCATAAAATGTCATTGAAATGGTTCATAAAGGTCACTGAAGTGACTTTGTTTGAATACCAGAGTTCATAAAGGTAATTAACATGAACTGACTGAGGACCAAGTTTTGTACGAACTATTGAAGTGACTTGTTTGAATACCAGGTTCCATACAAGTTATTCAAGTGACTGGCATTCAGTTGAATAAAATTGACTGAAAACTGGCTTTTGAATACTGGTACTAAATTTTATTGTTTGGCCTCTGATCCAACTTTATAATAATGTTGATACTTATTAGTTCATTTTATAATGTAGGCATCTTTCCATTGAAGACTGGTCATAATTTCATAAATATTTTTTCACACCACCAACATTGTTACACCTTAGCATTTCATTGGTCCTAAATATTTTCTTCAGATAATATCAGTTGAATCGATGAAACAAGTTTATTACACATCAAAGTTTTGTAATGACTAATGTGGTCAGTTTTATCAGTACAAAATTATTCATTTATCCATTGACGAATTGTTTGGAACAGTTTATACATGTAATGTACATACCAGGTATAGGCATGTGTTAGTTTGTGTTGTGTCGACAGATTATTATGGACCATTGGTAGTTCATTTGTGAACTCAACTTAATCTTAAAAGTTTGATAAAGCCTTGCAGGGTAGGTTTTTCTGTCGGGAATAATTAGGTACTTTTATTCTGAGATGTACCAAGGAGCATCGAAGTTGTTAAACTGTATTAGGATTATCTTTGAGATTAATGTTTACTTATAATATTATAGACTTCTTTTAGTTACAGGATGCTTGTTAAATATTATAGACTTCTTTTAGTTACAGGATGCTTGTTAAATTGGCTATCCGACCAGTCCCTTTCTTAAACGATTGTGGATAGAAGAGTGAATAAATAATCCATAATTTCTAATCACATATGAAATAATTATTGCATAGAATATGTTCAACTAATAACTTTCTATTGATTTTAATCAACTTCTAAAATATCCGATATCATAATCAACCAATTATCTGCTGTAAATGAGACTAAAATTAATTTAATTAAAGCTTCTGGAAGTTATCTTTGATTCAGTCTACATGCTTCTGTTGAAAGGTGTTGTATTTGATTCTTAGACCAATTATTTCTTTTGGAATGTATTGTTTTCGATTCCTAGACTACATACTTATGTTGAAAGGTGTTGTCTTTCATTCTTAGACCAATTCATTTTTTTGGAATGTATAGTTTTCGATTCTTAAACTACATACTTCTGTTGGAAAATGTTGCCTTTAATTCTTAGACTATATGTTTTGGAAAGTGTTGTCTTTAATTTTAGACAGTCTGACTATTTGCTTGTGGTTGTAAGTGCTGTTCACCCACAGCAGGTTCATTGTACATTATAAGTGATGTACATGTATAACATATTTCTGTTTTATTTCACGCGAGAATGAACATGTTGGATTACTTGTTATGCATGGTGGTTAAGTGGACAGATTGAAGTATACATCAGTGTTTGTAATATCGGCCATGTCTCCATTATATTCATGCATGTGTGGGTAGCCATGGTAATGTGGTTTGTGACATCTCACAGTCTAAACCATGTATTAATCCAGCTACTTGTAATAAATGTTAATATGTACACGTGTTTTAGTTTGTTCTTGTATTCTATTGTAGACTGTTTTTGTATTGTGCATTAGGCTTTCCACAAGTTATGGGACACGAGTCATAGGCCTCATGTACCCATGTAAAGGAGACCACTATAATTACATTCAATCACTTATCCTTGTACAAGAGCTAGAAGACTACCAGTACTACTTTATATAGATTGATATCTATATAGCAAAAAGCAAATACAAATTTTTGGATGTCTAAGTCTGTGCATTTCATAATGCAAAATCCTATTTGAGATTGTTTATCGAGTGATTCTCAAATGTATCAAACCCTAAAAAATGTAAACAAATGAAGTGGATAGTTGCTACAGGAGTCACATGATGTTACATCCTATATAGCTTTGAATGAATGAATGAATCTGCAGCAAAAACTATTGCCGTTATGTGCCAGATATGCAGAGAACAACGCAGGTCACTCAGTCGATTACTATTTGGAAGTGATAAGATGTATATTAAAATGATAAACAACGGTGTTCTCACACCGGCATGTAAGACATTTTTTTCTGTAGAATTTCAAACCACTGTAAACATAATTGGATATCAGGGACTGGGCAACCCTCGTTTCTGATATCAAATTATGTATCTGATAACAAAAGATCTTATAGTATTTCAAATGAAAGCAGTTATTCAACAAAATCAATGTTTCAACAGTAATTGGGAGAAATGTACAATCCTTAAACAATTTTCTCAGCAGTTAATGTCAATTTAATTAATACAACATGTATTATATTTTTCAAACAATTTAAGTATCAATATACAATTCATTCAAAAACGATATATGTGATTATCACATTTCTGACTCATCCTTTGACAACAATTATAATACTCTTGTATTATATTATTATTAGTGTACACAATATATTTCAACATATTTCTAATCATTGAAATGGATCCATGCACCAAAAGCAGGAGATTTGACAAAAAAACAGGAGATTCATATTGCAATACAAAAAGAAACGAGGAGACTCGTTCCAAATACAGGAGGGTTGACCGGCCTCTTGCAACAACTATTCCAAATATGCAATAGCTTTAACAGAAAGAAACATTGCTGCACATATGAAAAGACATGTACAGGTAACTGAGAAATTAATTTCTTAATCATTGCACTAATGAATCATTTAAGACGGCTAGCATTTTCTCCAACGTGTTTTACAAATAGACACAACTCCCAGAAGGATTTTGTTAACTAATTCCAATCCAGCATACAGTGTAAATATTTGAACAGAAAATTTGCACATTGCGCAGTTTTAGTTTATAATTTCACCTTTTGATTCTTTTAGCAGGGGGACTTTTGTCGCGTTTACTTCGCGTTTCTCTGCCAGATGTAGACGCAGATCTGGTGGATCTAGTTTCTCTTGGGGATGTAGAGAGTGATGCGGTTTGCCTCTGCTTTCTTGTTTCACGTCCTGCAGAAGATGCCAAACCTTTATCCTTGCGATCCTTTACTGACTGAGGTGACGTCTGTTGCCGGGATGGAGAAAGACGATCAGGTGACTTCCTGTGACGTTTTCCTCTTCCTAAATCTTTACTGGAGACTGAGGATTCATCAGTTGATGTCCGTGTACTCGCATCAATATCACTTGTAGAATTTCTCCGACTACTTCGAGGTATTGATCCATGTTCTGTATCATAAGAGGAACTTGATAATGGACTAGTGACAACTGTGTCTTCCCTCTGTACCGCTGGACCACTTGCCCTGCGCCGTCTTCCAATGGAAGCTGGTGACAATGATGGAGGACTCCTATCACTACCACTCTCGACAGATCCACGTTCCGGGGATAGAAATAGTTTGTGTGGTGGTTTATCGATGTCTATTGGGTCCTGTCTCTTCAAATGGGGAGGTGAAGGTGTGTCTGGCTGTGAACATGAAAATAATGACACTGCTGGAGAGTGTGCTTTGATTACGATATTTGGTGGAGGACTTTCGTCACAAGAAGAATTATCTGACATACTTGGTGGTGACTTTGGTGCGGTGGTTTTAATTTCAGGGTATTCACCAGCTGAGGATTGTGAGGCAGGTGACTTGTTCATTTCATGTGATGATTCATGAAAATGTACTTCAGCACTTTTGTCTGTAATTTTTTTTCTTTGAACTAAAGGAAGGGATGATTCGTTAAATGAACACGAGTCAGTTTCTTTTGTTAAAGAGGGAGGAGAGTGCTCTATGGATTTCAAATCGCAAATTGATTCTTCTTCAGAATGGGTTATGCACGGTTCTTTACACAGTTCAGTTGTATCGGGAGATTTTTCAACTAAAGAACTAGATTGTTTTTTAAACGATTCATCTGCCACAGAAGATTTTTTACTCTCTTCAAATGAAGGGAACTGAGAATGTTCTTCAGACATTTCCTCACTACATGATGATTTTTTAGTGTCTTCAACTGAAAGAGATACAGAATGTTCTTGAGACGTTTCATCACTATATGATGATTTTTTAAACTCTTCAACTGGAGATTGAGAACGTTCTTTATATGTTTCATCCGAACGCGGTAATTTTTTACTTTCTTCAATTGAAGGATAATTAAAATGTTCTTTAGATGTTTCCTCACTACGTGGAGATTTTATACTTTCTTCAACTGGAGAATGAGAATGTTCTTTAAATGTTGCATCCATACATGGTGATCTTTTACTCTCTTCAACTGAAGGGGAATATGATTTTCCTTTAAATGTTTCATCCATACATGGTGATCTTTTACTCTCTTCAACTGAAGGGGAATACGATTGTTCATTAAATGTTTCATCTGCACTTGGTGATGTCTGACACGTTTCAAGTGAAGGGGATTGAGATTGTTTTTCAGTTGTTTCATCTTCAAGTGATTTGCTACACATCTCAAGTGGCAGTGTAGATGTTTTTTCAGATGTTAAATTATCAAACTCTTCAGCGGGAGGTTGAGACAATAACTCTTCAGGCAAAGAAAACACTTTTTTGCTAGATGTTTCATGTGAATCATGTAAAGACTCTTCCTTGGGTGTGGAAGGTGGGGATTTTTTTAATTCTTCATTTCGAGATGACTTAGATTTATCGTCTGTAAACGATGAAAATTTGTTTTGGGAAGTTTCTTCTGATTGGAAATGAGATAGTGGTATGGCAATTTCCTCTGGTAACATAAGCGTAGATTCTCCAGATTCTTTCCCAGAATTCATAAGGAGTGATTTTTCTGTTGACAGTTTTTCTATAGATGAAGTTTTACATTCTTCAACAGTGTGGTCAACTGTTGGTTGAGGAGATAATTCTTGAGAAGTTTGGTCTGAAAGTTCTTCAGATACTTCACATGGAAGTTGACTTGTTGCTGAATGAGAAAGTTTTTTTGATCGTTCGTCCTCCGACAACACATCATGTCCAGATATTTCCTTTGCCAATGGGAGGCCTAATGCTTGAGATATTATCTCCAAGGGGAAAGTCTTCTTTTCTTTTATCTCTGGTTCATACAACTGTGATTCCATGGACACACCCATTAACCGGTCTGTAGACTTTTCCAATGAAGATTCTTGCGTAGATGCTTGCTTGGAAGTATCAGTTGATTCTTGCACTATAGAAGAATCTTTTGATGCTTGATCTTTATCATAAGTTGGTTGTATGGATGTTTGCTCCTCTACTGGTAGGACCTCATCATTTGGAAGATGATCAGGCTTTTCATCTGTGAATTTATCTTCATTTGAAGGAGAGTCATTTTCAGTTTCCAGTAACAATGATGGTGTAACTGACACTTTGTCCAAAACTTGGGCATCAGATGGGAGATTTTCTTCAGACAATAAGTCAAGAGATGGAGAATGTGCAGATTCTCCATCAAATATAGGAGAATAAGGATTGCATTCAGAGACCAAGTCTGGTGTTGATCGATCACTTTTGTGTGATGGGGACGATTGCTTTTTCTGTAAGGACTCACGTGCATAACTTTCAGCAGAAGATAGGTCTTGTGAACATAATTCTTGTGTGGGTTGGCTTGAAGAATGTCTTTGCGTGTATGGAAAAGGTGATGTAGGAGTAGATGGTCTTCGTGAAACTAGAACAGGTGACTGTCTTAATGATGAGGTATGTGTTGGAGAGTAGTGGGAAGGATATTGTGATTGTGAGTCAGTGGAGAGAGAATGTTTGTGCTTGGACCTTTGTTCTCTTGAAGGTGGGGAATGATCCTGTTGTGGTGATAGAGAATGGGATTGTTGTCTATAAACTCGTTTCCGTTTTCGTGAAGAAGGTGAATGCCTTTGAGAAGGTGGGGATGGGACACTATCTGATGTTGAGTGCTTCGTTAATGGAGACAATCTTCGAGATTTACGAGGAGGGGATGATGTGGAATATCTTGCTGCATGCGGAGATGAAGAAAGAGAACCATCATCTGAAAGTGTCGAAGTTGAAAGTCTACGCCTTAGTGCTGGTGGAGAATCAACTGATACAGGTGACGGTGAACGACTGCGTCTGAGTTCAGGTGGTGTATCGGGACTGACAGGCTCTAACTCAAGTGACAATAGTGGCGGTGGCAGAGCTGTAGATCGCCTGTCCTGTTCATCCGACGAATTATCAACAATTTCTCCCGATGATAAAGAACTTCTGCTTTCCTTTGAAGCTCTTCGCTCTGGAACTGCTAGTGCAGATACCTTTTTCAGATGAGGTGGGGAGGCTAGATGTCTGGAATATGACGACGGAGAAATTCCACGTGATCCAGCAGATGCTTGGCTGTGTCTTGATCTTTCCGGCGACGGAGAGAGACTGCCATCGGAAGAGTGTCGTCTTTTTACTGGAGTCCTGTGATAGTCGGTTTCTGGCGATGGAGGTCGCTTCATGGGCGATTCGGAGCTTTCTCTACCAGACAGTGACCACTTGATGTCGTCCCTCACAACGCCAGGTGCTGACCGTGTCACGTTACTGCTTGCTGCCCAGTCTTCTGACCCACTGCTGTACACGTTTGGTTTCACATTCGGTTTGCCTGACCACTGACCCTGCCAGTCAGCGGGAGGATTCCGCTTGAAATGACTGGTTGGTGGAAACGGGCCTCCTGGTGGCATGCTGTAGTAGTTCTGACCACTGCAAACAAATAAAACGTCTCACAATTACATTGTTACAAGTTATCATTTATTTGTACTATCAAAATAACTTGTTTTGTCACATACACAATAAGATGTAATGAGTGTGTGAAAGTATTTACGAATTAGAGTTTTAATAAAAGCAGGGGAACTAGTAAGTCAATATATGATAAGGGTTTTAATAAAAGCAGGGGAACTAGTAAGTCAATATATGATAAGGGTTTTAATAAAAGCAGGAGCAGGGGATCTAGTAATTCAATATATGGTAAGGGTTTTTCAGTCTTCAATCAAAGCGGGGTAGGCAATTGAAACAAACCGAAAATGGTTTTGGGGTGGTGATGGGTAAGTAGACGTATATAGAGAATAACACACGAATGCCCGTTAGAGATCGTTTATCTCACAACAAGTGGTTTCCAAATGTATCTAACGAGCGAAAGCGAGTTAGATACTTATGAAAAACACGAGTTGTGAGGAAACCGATCTCTAACGGGCATAAGTGTGTTATTCTATTTCTTACAAACCCCAAAAATCGAACTTAAATATATGAAATGAACAGTTGCAACTATAAATTCTGTCAAAAGTTGCTATAGGAGTCACATGACGTCAAGTGATATATGACGTCACACAGCGTTGAATGAATGAATCCGCAGTCAAAACTATTGACGTCATGGGGCAGACACGCAGAGAACAATGCAGGTCAC
>JAULBR010109341.1:0-10419 GCA_032355825.1 Melanodrymia aurantiaca | reverse complement strand
CAATATAAGCAGTAGCTAGATATAATTATCATGTTGTAGTAATATGTTGCCATGTTGAATTTGGATCATAATGCATAATGATTAAAAAATAATTTATTTCACACAAACAAAATAATAAAAATTTTGTTTTTGTTTTGCGGGAACTAAAAATGGGTTACGCAAAACAACAATTGCGCGAATGACGCGCGAACCAAACGATCATTCGCGCAATTTTCGCAGGCCTGTATTCGTATGTTTGAATATTATGGGCAGAACCAAGTGGGTATGGATTAATTTACCTATATTTACAATTTATATTTTAAATTCTAAATTAATTTTTTTAATCTTTACATATCTTTCTTTTCTAAATTCATAAACATTTTGCACTCACATTTTCCAATTCGTGTATATCTTTTTACTGTTTGTTGTGTGGCCCGTTTCCATGGAAATGGCATTGTAAGGCAAGTATTCTTCAGTTGAAAGTGTCTTCACGTAGATTAAATGAGGATTTTGGTACTCTGACATGCTTTTAAATATAGCTTCATCAAAAATTATTTGTTTGTTTGTTTTCATCTTGAGTCTGGTGGTCTAACCACTACACCACAGATAATACAGTAATCTCTTCATTTTCTTGCACACTTTTCTCGTAACGAAAGCAGTGGAGCCAGCCACAAGACAATTAATTCGCGTATAATCATTATAACAAGCGAAAACACTGTCCTTGTTCATCTACTTAATTGACTACAAACAACAACAGAAATGTCAAAATATTACGTTAAATTGCTCTGTTTACAATATAAACATCGATCGCTACAAATAGCATTTTGAAAAGTTGTTACACTTTTAAGGTCACACTATTATCTGGAGTGCAGCGAACCGAGAACCCAATGTTATTTCTACTCAGAGCCAGCTCCATACCTCTTGTCACATGGTGCCTATTTTCCCACGAAAAGCGTTAGCGATTCTCTTTAATATTCTACTTTTAATCTCTTGACTTTATGTACGTTCATTTGGTAGTATTGCTTATCTGTATACTACCTGTATATCTCGTTATGACTAGTAGTATTGCTTACCTGTATATAGATACACATCATTATAAATAATAGTATTGTTTACCTGTATACTACCTGTATACCTCGTTATAACGCTGATTAATAATATTTTCCAGTGATGTCGTTAAACAGGCTGTCTTTATCTTTGTACACAAATGTTGTTAATTTTTGTTTTTGTTTGTGTTTAAAATAATGTTGTATATAGTTTATTATTATGTGTTCAGATTCTCATTATAAACCTCACACCGGTTATGAGTTTTCAGTTGACAAATATAGTGTTCAGTAGTCTGCACGGTTCATCAACCTTAATGGTGTAGTGGTTAATGCATCAGATTTAAGCAGTTGGGTTCAAATCATAATCGATGCACGGAATATTTTATTCCAGTACCTGCTCAAACCGAACGTGAGCACTCCACAAGGCTCAATTGGTAGGTATAAACTGGTTAACAGGCTATGGTACCGGTATATACTGTCCTCTCTGACAGAGTGCATATACATGTATAAGATTCCTTGCTACTTAAATAGGCAGTTGCAGGTTTCCTCGATCATACTAACACTAACTTCTGGCACAGACAGACAATCAAGGCAGCTTGAATGCATGACCATAACAGACTTGCTTGAACTTTAATTGGATATAAGCACGTATATAGGTAATAACTAACTGGATGGTGTATTTAAGAGTCAGTAAACTATATGTGCACGAATTGATTGTTATTTGTAAAGCAATAACATTGTTTTGTTTCTTCAGGAATTGACACCCAGATGCGGTTCAGTGTGTCGCCCCCTGGTGGGGAAAGTGCCTTTGACCAGTGGAAGGATGCAATGAAGGCGGTCGCCAGACTTCCAATGGGAATTCCTAACGAGTTCAGGAAAAAGGTAAACAAAGAAAACCATTCCAATAACAAATTGTACACCGTGACAAATTAATCACGGATTCGATTGCATTTAGTAGATTGAGGGTTATTCTTTACAAACTTTATCTTTACATTAGCCCAAGCTGAGCAACTTGTATTTAGCAGGCTTTACAAACAAACTTTATCTTTACATTAACCCAAGCTGAGCATGCACCTTGTATTTAGCAGGCTTTACAAACAAACTTTATTTTTACATTAACCCAAGCTTTGCCCTATGTATTTGTAGGCTTTACAAACAAACTTTATCTTTACATTAGCCTAAGCTTTGCCCTATGTATTTGTAGGCTGTGTGTTGTCCTTTACAAACAAACTTTATCTTTGATCAAGCATTGCCCGTTGTTTTTAACTGGTAGAAGATATAGGCTCACTGGACAAAGATTTGAATTGCACAGAACATTGTTCACCATATTCTTAGGAAAAACAGCATATAATATTAAAAAGTATACTTTCTTAAACAACAGATCTTCAGTAATTGACTTCTAATTATATGTTTTGTAAGTTATTGCCTTATTTTCAATTTACTGTGTCTCATAGGTCTAATATGTGAACCGTTGCGTTACGTTGTTGAGTTATAGATATTTAGTTTTTTGATGAACAGCTTTCTTGTTCATGATATTATGTTTGGACCAGTTTTCATCATAACAGCACATGTTATATACCAGTATTTACATATAGGAGACAACCATTTATTTCAACCCTAATTGAGAGTTACTATAAGTAGTTACATGTGTGAATTCTTGCCAAAATTGATACATGTGTGTTTGTCAATGTGAATGATTTCATTGAAAATAGAAATAACTAGTAGAACATTGAACATAGGAATATGTTGCCTGCAGAAAGCATTGTGTGATTGTATGAGTTGTAGGAATGCCAGTGAAAGGCGGGGGTGGACACTCGGTAGCCGTGGGTGACAAGTGATGCAGTATTGATCAGACAACAGTTATGGATCGATGGGCTGCTTGTAGCCATCTTATAGCAAATTGCATTATCTGTTGTCACTGTTTTCTAATCAGCTTGTCTATGTGAGCCAGGAGTTGGGAAACTCTGTCTGTCTGTTTGTCTGTCTGTCAGTGTGACTCCTGAATATCCTCCTTATCAAACTAAAATAGATGTATCCACATGGAGCATTACCCACATGGAGCATCACATACACAAAGAACCACACACACAGGCAGTGGGTTTCTTCTCTGTTGGGAATACCTAGTGCTGCAGATGAAGATTGAAATCCTCACCAACTTGATAACTGTCTGTAAGTTGTCACCAACTGTGCAGTAGATGAGATGTCACAGACTGAATAACGATTGGCAAATAGACTAAGTCAGTTAGAACAGATGTTCTGAGAGGCTAAACCAACAAAGCAATCCATAATATCTGTTTGTCTGATTTAGATCGAAAACAAACAATGACAAAATCTAAACAAATCTTTAATAAATGTATTAATAAAAATCTCAATACTAAAAATGTGCTTCCCAAAATGGTGCACAAGATAAAAATATCGTACGGTGATGATTCAGGACTCGTTGCCGACAAGTAACTCACCTGGCTAGCTCATAACTCACCTCATTAGCTCATAACTCGCCTCATTAACAAGTAACTCACTCACCTGGTAAATGGAAATATATATTTTTCAACCATTAACCGAAATATGGTAATATCTCTAACCTTCTTAATTACATACATCTCTGCTAAAGAAATAACTATGTTTTATCATTTTATCCGACTAATGACGATAATTGGACATTATCCATCTTACTTGACAGCCTGTTGTCATGGTAACGCACCTGAGTAGGAAATTAGTTCTTGTATTACAGCTGTCATGAATACTTTAATTACTCAATAACAGAAGTAGCCGCAGATAGAAATAATTTATGACATAATGTTATTGTACAAAATACCATATATTCATTTCATTTTTCCGTTCTAATGAGATTGAACAAAATATTTAAAGAAGTGGTAGGCTTGACAACCAATCAATAGGTTGAGATTTGAGTCCTCATATTGTCTGGTATTTCATGTTCAAATCTGCTTCCAGCTATCATTGCATCTGTGGTGTGCTATCCTGTGTGTGGGAAAGTGCACATAAAAGATACCTTGCTGTGATTCGAAGAAGAGTGGTCTAGGTGGCAGCGGCAGGTTTCCTTTGACTAATCGTGCATTTGACATCCAAAAACTGCGGATTAATAATCAATGTGTCCCAGTGGTGTCATTAAACAAACAAACTTTATCTGTGATCAAATATCCATATAACCGTGCGTTTGACATCCTTCTTCTTCTTCTTCTGCGTTCAAACACTGTTGAGGTTTGACATCCAATAACTGCGGATTAATAATCAATGTATTCCACAGATGTCGTTAAACAAACAAAAGAACAAATTAAAAAGATGGACAGTGAATATAACTGAACTCCAACATTTCTAATGTTTAATACTGCAAATGCTCTTACTATTTGAGTGAGCAAAATAATTAATAAATGCCATTTCCTTGCTCTGGTTGAGTAGGTGATAAATAGAGTTATTGATGTTCCCACTCGGGTCAGTGTTATTGGACACATTCTTGTGCTGGTTGAGTAGGTGATAGAGTTATTGATGTTCCCACTCAGGTCAGTGTTATTGGACACATTCTTGTACTGTGTGCTATGTGCTAGTTTAGTGAAGGAATCAGTTACGTAGAGAAATCAATATGTATTCAATGTGTGAGCGTCGCAGTAGAGTTATCAGCTGTATCAGATAGCAATTTACAAACATCTTACGTCTGATGATAGACCGGTCGAGAGGTCTGGGACCGGTCTAGTAGTCTTTTCATGTCACATAATCATGTACACAACTACACTTTATGTTAGAAGAAAATTCTGCCCGTCAGTTCAATAATTTATAAAGTTTGAAGTTGACAACAAATTTAAACATAAAGACCAAATTTCCACCAATCATTGATTTAAAGTACTATAGGGGAGTGGGGCATAGCTCAGTGGTACAGCGTCCGCTTGAGGTTCGATTGGTCGATGGATCAATCCTGCTCAGTGGACCCATTGTGTTATTTCCCCATTCCAACCAGTAATCCACGACTGGTCCTTTAAAAGCTACATGGTGTATGCTATCCTGTCTGTGGGAAAGTGAACATAAAAGATCTGTTGCTGTTATTCAAAGAAAAGTAGTCTATATGGCAGCAGCGGGTTTCCTCTGTAACCAAGTGTCGATATAACCATGCATTTGACATCCAATCATGTTGATTATTAATCAATATGTTCCAGTGGTGTCGTTAAACAAACTTAAATAACAAAAGGTTTCTCATTGTAATCACAGTAGAATTAAATGATGTTTATTTTTAGGTTTGGCTTAGTCTGGCTGACAACCACATATCAGAGCTGAAGGTGGACTGGGAGAAAACTGTCCGCTTCACGTTTAATGAGCGCAGTAACCCGGATGATGACAAACTGGGACTGCAGATTGTCAAGGTGAATCAGATTTTATTAGTGTCCTGCGAGGATTCTTATAAAAGATTCTATTCGATATCACACGAAGCTTCGTACATTCAATTCAATACCGTTGCGAAGTTTCTATTTGTGTGGATTTGTAAATTTGAATGTAGTGGTATATTGGCAATTGAACAAACTATCTGGCTAACAGTCAGTGTGAATAAAGAACAATCAGTAGACATTAATCCCACTTGATGCAGTCAATATTTATATCTGGTTTCTAATTTCCCTTCATGAGCTGAATATTCCTTCACAAACTGCATCCAATAAGATCCTTGATTATTCACTTTCATGAAGATATTGGAGATTCGAAATTCGACTTGAGATGGTGTCATGAAATGAGCGCATGTGACATCTAATAACCAATTAATTAATAAATAAATCTGCTCCAGTGGTGTCGATAAACAAACTAACTTTATCTGTTCTGTTTTAGGATCTGCATCGAACCGGCTGCACTAATTTCAGTGGCCATGACAACGAGGAGGAACGTGCTGTACTGAAGCGAGTACTGCTGGCGTACGCACGCTGGAACAAGCGTGTCGGTTACTGTCAGGGTTTTAACGTCATCGCCGCCTTACTACTCGACGTGATGAACCGCAAAGAGGACGACGCTCTCAAGGTCAGAATTACATTTCTCACTCAAACCATAGTGGTTACATTTCTCACTTAAACCATAGCGGTTACATTTCTCACTTAAACCATAGCGGTTACATTTCTCACTTAAACCATAGCGGTTACATTTCTCACTTAGACCATATATAGCGGTTACATTTCTCACTTAAACCATAGCAGTTACATTTTTCACTTAGACCATAGTGGTTACATTTCTCACTTAAACCATAGCGGTTACATTTCTCACTTAAACCATAGTGGTTACATTTCTCACACACTCTTAATCTGGTATGCAATATATTCTCTATTCGTTTCCCATACGGTACAATGGCACCACATCTACATCTACAGTTGGTGTTTCTGCTTTTTTTAAAGGATGATGTAGTTTCCAAGTTTCTAATTATTGGATTTAAGTTGTTCCAAAGATCAATGTCGATATCTTCGCCCGAATGTTTAACCTGTAAGGGACTCTTTGTTCTACACTTTGTGGTTTATTTGTGAGACGTATCCTGTGATTGACAGGTGATGATATACATGATCGACCACGTCCTCCCCGAGAGTTACTTCACGAACAACCTGCGAGCGTTATCCGTCGACATGGCCGTGTTTCGGGACCTGCTCGAGCTGGCGTTACCCTCGCTGTCGCGGCACCTCGACCGCCTGCAGCACGCCGCCCAGGACGTGACGACGGGGGCGTGTTACGAACCCCCACTCACCAACGTCTTCACGATGCAGTGGTTCCTCACGCTGTTCGCGACCTGTCTCCCCAAGAACATCGTCCTGCGCGTCTGGGACTCCATCTTACTGGAGGGCTCCGAGGTCCTGCTCCGTACCGCACTCACCATCTGGGGAAAACTATCCAGGTGAGTTATTATCATGTCTCAAATACTCTTTAAATGTCCTTTGTGTGTGCGTGCGTGTGTGAGGGTGAAATGTTTCTCAAAAATAAAAAAATACGGAAAATTATAATTTTTACTGCAAAATAGAAAATTATGATATCCTTTCTAACAATTAAAATTTAATGATCTGAAAACAGCTGGTTTTAGTGCATGTTTATTGGTATATTAACTGTCTATTACAGACGCATCATGGGAGTGGGCAGTGCTGATGAGTTCTACACTCTGATGGGCGACCTCTCGGTGGAGATGATGGAGGGACGCATGTTTCACGGAGATTCTGTTATCAAGGTAGTTAGTTCTTACACACGATACACTAATCTTAATGTTCTTCAACAACTTGAGAGCGGCGCATAGCTCAACGCATGTTTCACGGAGATTCTGTTATCAAGGTAGTTAGTTCTTACACACAATACACTAATCTTAATGTTCTCCAACAACTTGAGAGCGGGGTGTAGCTCAGCACAAAAGTGTCTTCCTGAGGTTCCGTAGGTTGACGGATTGATCATCCTCAGTGGACCCATTGAGTTATTTCCCATTCCAACCAGTGGTCCATAACTGGTCCATCAAAGGCCGTGGTGTGGACTATCCTGTCTGGGAAGTGCACATAAATGATCCCTTGCAGCTACTTGCTAAGAGTAGTCTACGTGATGGCAATGGCTTTTCTCTGTTACTAAGTAATGATATAATGTGTGCGTTTGACATCCGATAACCGCGGATCAATAATCAATGTGTTCCAGTGGTGTCTTTAAACAAACAAACTAACTTTTATCAACAACTTTACGATGGTGAAAGATCCATTATGTCAATATTGGACAGAAAAGTTTAACAGAAATATTTTAATATTTTTTTGTTTTTATAAGTTTAATGCTTATAATAGTCTAAGTTAATTACAGATCTCGTAGAAACTCGTATACCATTACTTCGTAAAGAATATAAAATTTTACATTTCTTAACAACATAAAATAATATCTGTTTTCAGTCAATATATTCCCTGTCTCCGTTCCCGTTCCGTCAAATCAAAGAGCTGCGCGAGCGATACACGTACAACATCCGGCCGTTCACGAACACAGCGAGCGGTGGAGCGAGCGCGGGAACGAGCGCGAGCAAGAAGTCGGTCGCCAAGAACATCATGTACAGCGACGAGGACGATCTCGACGATGAAGACATCGAGGCGATAACCTGCTTCCCGGGATTCACCCCGCAGATCAGGAGAGGTGAGAACCCAGTTATATTTATCGTGTAGTCTGGCCTGGTCGAAGGCGATAACTTGCTTCCCGGGATTCACGCCGCAGATCAGGAGAGGTGAGGACTCACTTATTTATATTTTCATTTTTATCGTGTAGTCTGGCCTGGTCGGAGATGACACTACGCTAAATATTGGTGAGAACTCAGTTACTAGTATTTATATTTTCATTTTTATCATGTAGTCTTGCCTGGTCGGAGGTGACACTAGGCTAAATATTGTATGAGTTATAGTCCTTGATACGTTTAAACATGTATTTTGTGTCTGCTCAATAACTTTTGTGTACAGTGAGCAGGTTTCTATTTCTAGCTCTGTCTGCACATCTGTATCTTTCCCATTAGAATCTTGTGTGTCTAAATCCTTTTCAACAATTTTCAAAATTTATGCAATTATTTTTTTGCAGTCCAAGAAGTGAATACCATTTTGGCATAACTATTGAGTCAATATTATATAATTATGAGTTATAGCCCCTTATTTTAAAGTGTCAACTCAACCATTTAAAGTTCATTTGTCAGCTCACAATTTATACCAATTTAAGTATAATACAGTGTATTATATATCCTGTCATCTTGTAGCCTAAATATTGCATGAGTTATGCCCCTTTATCAGTTGTATATTATCATGTTTTATTTAGGTAAATTGAACCGACTAATTTGTATTTTGGTATTCTATTATTTATTTATTTTTTTTAGATATTAAGTGTAACTTGTAGCAAATGTTTGTTTCACTTTCGGATCCTATATTATACCAAATTTGGAATGTTGTATTTGGTTTACTGTATAAGTTTTGATATTAGAGGATAGTTCGGAGCTCGTAAGGGTGACACTGGGATGACGTACTGTTACTGTTCGAGTTGTGTGTATAAACACGTTGGATATTCTCTCCCATTTCCTCTCACGAACAACTTCATTTACATGTTATAAGCTCTCGATCTTAGACAAATAATTTGCTGGAACCGAATGACCAAATTTGTTTTTGCACTTAATTAAAACCAATGTTGTCTGAAAAATATAATTGCAAATTTTAGGCGTATAGGGGATTACCGCCCCCCACCCCAAACGCTCTTCCACCACAACCCCTTAGTTATAATTTATTTATGTATGTACCGGTATATCCAATTAAGGTGCTAGGACATCTGTTATGGTCATACAGTCCAGCTGTCTCGACTGCCTGCCCAGGACAGAAGTTAGTGCTAGTGTGAGAGAGGAAACCTACTACAGGACTGTACATACCACAGCCTTTGTTAAACCAGTTGTGGACGCTGGTCGGTGTAAGTGGAAGTACACCTACCCATTGAGCCTTGCGGAGCACTCACTCCGGGGAGGTGGTACTGGGATTAAAAAAAACCATGTGCCACGAATGGGATTCGAACCTAGTACATGTATCTATAATCTACCAGTCTTAAGCCTGATATATTAATCACTGCTCTATAGAGGCTATTACAACCCTTCACCCACTCATTGCTTTTTATAAACAAAAATTTGTGTGAATTATTTTGTGGATAAAATTTATTCCCCTTTTATAAAATATTTTATACTAGTTATTTGCATTGAATAGTCCCCCATACTAGTTCTAAAATGCACACTTGAAAATTGTTCTCCAGCCAGTATATGTGATACATCATTGGAGCGGCAGACCGTGACAATATGCATTGCATCCTCATACATGTAATACATGTTAGTATCCCGCTAGTACGCTAATGACAGTCTCGGCTGAATCGATTCAGTCCAGCTCATCACAATAATTATGTTATCACAATATGTCAACACATGTTGCCATCTGTCCTTGGCATTAACTCAATGGAGTTTCCTATCATTACCAGAGATAGCACCAATATGGCTACACTCTATATCACACACTTGCACATACTGGTAAAAACTCAATCCATTTTTTTTCACTTAAGCATTTATAAAAGATTGTATAAAATAGTAGTCAACAATTTATTTCTGACTGGAAACAATGGTGGTTTCTCATCTAGATTAGCTCTGTACGTTTTAAATACATGTACTATTAATTTACTTACGTCCTGACCCTGTATAACTGTCAATGTGTTTAATAATCCGTACAATGCTTGGAAAGATGGGATGGAATAAAAACCAAGTTCAAATCCAAACATTGATATTTATGCTTTGTTCCTTATTCAATGATACATTACTTAGTAATATCATGTCCAAATAATTCCATTTTGTATATTCTCATTTGTTATAAATGCTTGGATTGGTCCAAATGGTATCATGTGACTTAAAAAA
>JAULBR010109330.1:0-10420 GCA_032355825.1 Melanodrymia aurantiaca | reverse complement strand
ATTATTATTATTATTATTATTATTATTATTATTATTATTATTATTATTATTATTATTATTATTATTATTATTATTACTGTTACTATTATGTTTCTCTAGTGGTACAAGAAGAACAGGCAGTATGGACTACCACAATTATTATAGCGATTGGAGCTGGAGGTGGAAGCGTTGTGTCATTTATCGGGATTCTTGTTATAATGCTTGTTAGAAGTAGGAGGAGAAGACCAGCAAAGATTGCCAGGAAAATAGATGAAGGGTATGTTCACTATTGTTAGATTTTTTTTTTACAGCAATTAATTTTTTGAAATATCACTCATACGTACAGTTATCACTTATCCGACATTGATATTACTATTGTGCCAAATATTTGTTTTTACCTTGTACAGAGATACGTTTTTGGCTGTAGATGATACCTAATCACAATGAATCATATTATTTACTTTGTATTTCAGGTCCATAGAGGAAATAGATCTGCCTTCTATTTTCCCCACTACGAACATTCCAGGACCCGTATTTGAAAACCCTCTCTTTATTCACAGGTAGGTGTAGCATTAGTAGAAATATTTACAATACAATCCTCTTGCCATTCATAGCCAATAGAGCTTCAGTTAACATATTTATATGTACACTACAACCATCATGACCAGCAGAACAGCATGTATTTATAAGAGGGCGCGATTTTAAAACTTTCCCTAAGGCTTATTGTGTTATTAACAATCTCTTACATAGAAGATTTTACTTTATTGGTCATGGGGCAGTTCATTTTTTTCCAGAAATAGTGCATCTTCAATAACAAAAGTTAATAATTATGTGTTGAAACAAAATGGACCTAATAAATTATGGTGCTTTAAAAAAATAAAAATAATAATAATTTCATGTGATGGTTCAGAAGAACTACATGTATAACACCCAATCCTAGTAAACACAAGCTTGTCCACTCGAGTGTGAAGGATTTAGAATCATCATGAGCTAGTGTTACTAGTATATGGAATGCCTATAAATCCAGACAGACTGTCTATCTGTCTGTCTGTAAATCCTGTACATGGAAACTACGATTTACAACGAAAAAATACAATTAATTGTAGTTTCGTATTAAGCGCTCAGTTTTGTGTAAAAACTTGTACAAATTATGGGAAACCATTTTAAAATAAAAGAATCTTCCTTTGTAACCTGACCAAAATTTCACTACATTTTAAGATCCAAGTAAGAATACATTTAAATTATATTAACAATCTTATTTACTAACGTTGTGGAAGTGGTTTTAAGTTTTTGTTTAGATGTTATTTAAGAGTGTTAAGGACGATGTTGATATAAATATAAATGTTTTCATATTTCACTCATTTCAGTCTTCAAAAACTTGGTGATGGCGGCTCTTACCGGATTCCACGTCCAACTTACGTTGATCCAAGTATATTCTCAGAATTCTTCTAGCGAGCACTCATACAGTTTGAGAGGAAAAATAAAATAAGTGCAGTAACATCCTAGCACCTTGTGTTGCTATGGACACTGTAGGTAGCATTCAGGCGCTGCTATTGATTGGATGATAGCATGGTGAGGATTGGTGTTCTTCACAATCATCCAATGGCTCAGCCACACTGTAGGTGGTCTACATGTTTAGGTGTCATGCAGAGATGAATGAAGTCACTCTGGAAGTTGAAAGTTTCCTGATACCTGTATAGAAGACAGTTTGTATGACAATATATAATTTGTCTGATCTGTTCTCAGTTGAGAGTTAAAACTCTTATTCATATAAAACTATTTCTAAAAATAGTACCAATAACTGATGACCCATGAATGGATGTTTCGTACGTTCAAAAGACAGTTAAATATGTCGAGCTATTTTGACTTTTGTTTTACTCTGTGGACATCATGGTTGTTTGGTATGGAAAAATTGTTGAAGAATTATATTTTATCCACAATCTGACACCAATGAATTATAAGTGAAATACAAGCAAGCCAAGGCGAATGATGCTATTTATTGAAGAGACATTTTGGTATAAAATGTATTACCTAAACTAGTGAAAGTGTTCAAACAAAGCAGAAACATGTTCGTGGTGATATATTCGTAAAAGACATAATACACAATTTCACATAATGCAGCAACTGTAATACATTTAATTATGTCAAACGATATAATAATGTTATCCCTTAAAATAAGATTACAAAGGAAACCTTTTCTTATAGTGACATAATAGAAAATATGTATCAGGGCTTATATATTTGTCACAAACAATCTGTGACTGGTTGCCTTTAATTATGAGTAAATTACTGACGGCATTTGCACTGTATACCAGACTGTGCCGAGTTTCAAGTCATAATGAGAGCGACATGTGTACATTAGCAGCGAAAGAGAGACACGGGCCATAATGTGAAACAGAATGTGTAGTCTCACTCAAAGATGGTTTAGCCGCAGACGTTATAGTATCACTGAAATACGTGTTAGCTGCAATGTGACTGTTTTAGTATCACCAAAATATGTTCTAGCCGCAATGTGGACCAGACTGTAGTATCACTATGATACAAGACCATAGCGCCACTGAAATATGTTCCACCCATAATGAAAGTGATCTTATGTTGGCAGTGAAATGTAGATTTGAGCCGCAATGTAAATGGAACTACCAGACAAAGTGAAAGAGATGTGTATACATTAAGCAGTGAAGCATACAGTTCAGCTCTTATGTGAATGAAACTATACTAGACATAATGAAAGTGATCCATCTACATTAGAAGTGAAATATAGACATGATCCACTATGTGAACAAGACTTCTAGACATAATGAAAGTGATGTGTCTACATTAGCAGTGAAATACAGACATAATTCGCAATATGAACGAGACTTGTAGACATAATGAAAGTGATGTGTCTACATAGCAGTGAAATACAGACATGATTCGCAATATGAACGAGACTTCTAGACATAATGAAAGTGATGTTTCTACATACATGTAGCAGTGAAATACAGACATAATTCGCAATATGAACGAGACTTGTAGACATAATGAAAGTGATGTGTCTACATTAGCAGTGAAATACAGATATGATTCGCAATGTGAAATACTAAAGTATGTTCTAGCCACTATGAGTTATTTGCATACGTTATGTGTGAAATATTTCAAATCATGGAATAGATTTTCATTGAACATTGTTGTAGTAAGGATACTCTTCTGTATTTGGATGGAGATTCAAATTAGAAAGATGAAATTGTAATGTAAATTCTCATTTCTTAAGTCATCTGCTGGTTGTTTAACTGACACTTACAACAAGAGCATATCTATTTCTAATTGTCCACAAAATAACAAAACTCATTAAACATGGATCAACGGCTTTGTGTATCTACGCCTGTTTGATGGTTTGGAAAAATCTGTCGTGGGCAAAGCCTCTGAGGTCGAAGGACTTTAGACCCAATTACACAAATCCTGTCCAAGACAAATGTATTCGTAGGGGTCAGGCCAAGTAAATGTTTCAAATGCTCATATTCAATGAAGTTGATATATCTATCTTGGCCACACATTCTAACGGTTTTATCCGCAATCTATGAATTGTAGTTTTTCTCTTACCCTTCATTGTAATTTGACACAAGAGTTAATAAGAATGATTTGAAATGAAGAACTCAAAATAAGCTGTTTGTTTTACCAGCAGGTGTCTTAAGATGTACTACTGACTACTGACTCGGAGAAGACGATACAAACTCCTTGTGTGGACCTATGGTATATAATTATTATAATAATATTATTAAGTTGGCAGCTGAAAGGAGAAGTTTGATTTGCAATGTGAATTAAGCCTACATGCAGGGAGATTGCTTGGTTTTAACTGAAATATTTTCTATTGGGTGTCAGGAGTTGGATGTGTTCTATTCTGTGTTCCGACTTGTTGAAATGATAGTTAATGTATGAGAATCGTATGCAAAGATGGTATAGTTGAGATCACGATTCATCCTGCAATTACTGTTTACTATGATGACTAGCTAAACAAATATCCCTTTATTAGTAATTGAACCATGGCAGGGGGGGGGGGGAGGGGGGAGTTATCTGACCTAATGTTACTTTTACCATGATAACGCATTTTACAATGATGGCAGCTAATTTTACAATGATAACAGCTAATTTTACAATAACAGCTAGTTGTACAATGTTATACAGCTAATTTAAAACTGAGAACAGCTGATTTTACAATAACAGCTACATGTAGTTGTACAATGATAACAGCTAATTTTAAACTGAGAACAGATGATTTTTACAATAACAACTGATTTTAAAATGACATCTATCACAACAGCTGGATGTTTAATGATAACATTTGATTTTTACAGCGATAACAGCCATAATACTACCTCATGCTACAATGGTAACGGCTGATTTTATTACTAACACAAAACGATTGGTTTCAACCCAGTAGAGATGATCGATTATGGTTCTATAATATATTTCCGGGACATACTTTTGTGGAAATCGATAAGAAACAAAACATACTCACACAGTTAAGACCTACGTATTTAATAATTATACAACCAAATGGGTACAAGTAATCACTAACGGGTAACTTTACATTTTGTTGAGCAATATTTGTTAATCGTTCTATTCAGAATTTCACAGTAATCTTTAATGGCAGGTTGAATCAAATAACTGGTTTCTGATTTAAAATATCAAGTTTGTCATACTCTGGTCGACTTGTGCATTCACCATTCGAAAATTCGCATGATAAAATTGATGTCATAAATACAGTAACTGATATCATCTATGTGTGCTAGCAGACTGAAGGGTGATAATCGTGTTGTTG
Organism: Melanodrymia aurantiaca; assembly: GCA_032355825.1. Classification (NCBI taxonomy): domain Eukaryota; kingdom Metazoa; phylum Mollusca; class Gastropoda; order Neomphalida; family Peltospiridae; genus Melanodrymia; species Melanodrymia aurantiaca. The sequence goes on along the minus strand of JAULBR010109330.1, from coordinate 5,643 downwards.
GGTGTGGAGTCACTCTAATAATGACATTTTTGATGGGCCAAGAGCGTGTGTCTAGTTGTAGTGTATCCTGGATACCGGTATACTTATTAACAAGACCGTGTGTCAAGTTGTAGGGTATCCTGGATACCGGTATACTTATTAACAAGATTGGGTGATTGTTCACTCATCATGTACAGCTGTTACAGTGCAATGAAACACTTGTGAAGGAAGCTACTTCACTGAACATTGTAAATCATTAATGCAGGAAGCTACTTCACTGAACATTGTAAATCATTAATGCAGGAAGCTACTTCACTGAACATTATAAATCATTAATACAGGAAGCTACTTCACTGAACATTATAAATCATTAATACAGGAAGCTACTTCACTGAACATTGTCGGAAGTCATTAATGCAGGAAGCTACTTCACTGAACATTGTAAATCATTAATGCAGGACGCTACTTCACTGAACATTGTAAATCATTAATGCAGGAAGCTACTTCACTGAACATTGTAAATCATGAATGCATTGCAGTGTGAACTGGACTAATGCACACAGTTATTGTGAGAATGTCTTGGCGTGAAGCATGAGCACGGTGCATCATATAATGTATTGCCATACTCATCGATGTCATAATTATTTGTCAGGGAAGTTGTTGTCACGGCATATTCTCACGTGTGTGTGATAATTAAAGGACTACTTGTAGAAATACTGTACATATGTGAATTTGATAAACCCTCCTGTATATAAGAAGTAATTTCCCTTCTAGTCATCATCAATCATGGGCTTTCTAGGTGTGCAGTCACAACAAAATGGCTGCCTGCTCATGTTGCTAAGGAGTGTATGACTGTTGTTAGGTGCATGAGCCAATGACCGGTGCTTGATTCTAATGGCTGACTTGTGCCTTACAAACTGTTTGAATACCTGGATTACTATATTCATGTTTTACAATATATATATACACAGGGTATAACCTAATAGGAGTTCAAATATATATATATGCAAAATGTTTATCCATTTGTATCTATGCTGTTAGCAAACGTGCTAAATATCAAAGATTAAAAGACAGAACTTGACAAATTAGTAATAATTATAATATGTACTAGTCTTACTATAAATTGATATCCTATTAGTAATTAATCTAAAATATGTTCAGGTATTTGTTTAAAGATACAGCAAAATCATAATTCAAATTTGCTGTTTAGTGACTAGTGTCTAATATTACTGGATTTTTTAACTGGCTGCTGCATCTTACGATATTGTGACAAGAATCAGCATGTTTGCTTACAGCTTATAAACTTAGTTTTTCCATAATAAATAACTTATTCTAGCATAAATATATGACAAAAATGTCTTTAGATGTAAAATATGACGCTTTATTGCACTGAATGAGGTCGTAACAACAAGATTATTAAGCATAATAATTTAAAATAATATTTTATAGAATAGCTGCAACAAACCGTTCTAGATACATTATACTTTTTGGTAGGTATTCTTGTAAACTGTTATTAACAGCTTATTCTTTTACATTCAGGGCGTGCCCTGAATACATGTTCATTGCAGGATTCAAACCGAATGCTAAATGTCACGCTGTGTTTTATATTTGAAATCTGTCCTAGGTTTTAGCGCCAAGTATTTTGTACGCCCGTCTCTAAACAACAAAGAACATTTAGCTGCCATAAATAAAAAAATACATAGCACTACTCTTCACCATAATATTATAAACAATTTGTTATTATATATTTTTCATCAAAGCAAACGTTTATTAAATGTATGCGTTAAAGGATGAAAAAGGTATTGGTTGTTATCTTCGTTTATTGAATTAATGGCAGATACGTAGCAAAGGCAGAGCTAACTATAGGGTACGCTCCTTTCACTTGTCATGACTATAGCTTATGTCTGTTCCCTCTCGGACAGTGAAAGGAGCGAATTTGGAACGGGAAGTTAATTGTCTATGTATACGCGAGCATCCGTCGTTACACGGTCAAACAAACAGTCTATAGTTGTAGGTATAATGATATAATACTTGTCGCAATGCATTTCGGTAGCTATTCAGTCATATAACATACTATGTATTGGAATAGAACCGTGTAAAGTGATGACCTTGTCCGCCATCTTGTGTTCTGTCTACACCTGTCTGCTCCTAATAATTGGCATAGTTGTAGGATGCGCACAACTTGTTATATTTGGCACCAAGTCCTGTGACAGATTTCACTAACACTTTGCCGCGAACATTTAATATTATCAATCCATTCTTACAAACAAGATCATTTATATACGTTCTTTAGAACTCACAATTTATTATTTTATTATATAGCCTATATGTTAGTCTTTTTTCTTTATATATGAAGACTTTCATTTTTGTATAGCTTGGAAGATACTGACCTACTAGATACAGTCAGGGGCCACGGATCATGTTAAAAAGTGTGGGGGTGTTGGCAAGTAAAAGTGGGGTGAAATTTTAATATTTATATGGTAAATTGTTTTTGAAAAGTGGGTGGGAGAGGCTGGGGGCATGATCCCCTGCTCCGCGCGCACTGACAGTTGAATATTAGGTTGGTTAGCAGCGACAGTTACGATTGTGAATACAATATGTAACCAGGTATACCATTGGTTGTTTTTATCGCTGCGGCGCAGATGTAAATATTTGTAAATGTTGCATGTTTGCTTAATTTCTTGCGGTTATAGTGCCAAATGTATGCTATATTTTGTGATATTTGTAAAATGATTACTGCATATTTGGAGTTCATACGTGTATTATAATTCAGTGAGCAGTACATAGGATGGATTCAGGTGGATCCGGCGATAAAAATACAAATGGATTTGACTTTCTACAGCACAGGACATAAAACAAACGAAGAATTCAGTTGCATTATGTGTAAATTAAAAACAGAATGTTCTCAAGGAGAAGCGTGTATAAGCTTACTCTGAGTCATATAACTTTTGTTTTCTGATTATCATCGCATGTATGCAATATGCTATATCCGACTTCAAATGCAATAATCTTCGTATGACTTCAATGCTTTTTGTAATTTCAATGAATTCTCTCCAGTATTGGCGGCACAACGTTCGGTTCTGTTACGCATTAAAACTATAAATGAAGTACATGTGTATTTGAGCAGTTTAGGAACATGAAATTGAGTTTTGTTTTTTACCTCGCAATTTTTGTAAAATATTAATCAATCGGTAAAGCTGGTTGTATTAATTTTGTTTTGAGGTATAAAACCATACATTTAAATAACTGAATGCGTTACACAGGAGCGCGGTAGTAATCCTAAACAATGTAGCCAATAACGCACTCAGTATTCATACCTGGGATTGTTAATCCAAACCAGATTTTCATTTTAATCATATACAATGTAGTTTTATTACGTTTTTTCTTCTTATACATTGACATTAGGCCGTATATGTAATATCCCGTTTTATTGGTCAGGCTATTCAATTGTGTTTTATTCCGTAAATTTTCATTTTATTATTTAATCCGATTTTCACGATATTGGGGGGACTTGCGTTCGTTTTACAGTTCGGAGTTTTATCGACATATTTAAATGGTCGAAGCGTAAATGAGCCTATACGATTATTGTCGCCAAACTGAAATGACCGATTCCTTTTAATAGCATGCTAAATCCGTTTGTCATTAAAATTTAACAAATTTTGAATGAAACGTATATACAGACTGGTATTGCCACCGATTGGATAAACCATAAAGTCTTCTTTGTTGTGGTTACAAACCGGAAACTCTTCTTGGAGAGCATCTACTCTGATTCAGAATGAGGTTTTATGTACCTGTCTCACAGGTATGATATGCTGATATATGTCATATTCTACAGTCAAGACGTACTGTTTTAGCTGTAACATGTTTGTGAGTGATATCGTATTGATGTTAATTATTAAAATAATAAAATGTTTTCCTAAATATATATTTTTTGTTATAATGTCCATCATTTATGTATGTACGTACGACGTATGTTTGTATGTATGTATACTGACAAACAAAAGAAAGTGTACTAAGTACATTTTCATCATTACAAAAAGATGAAAGTTACAATTCGGTGAGACAATGTTTACAAAATGTATAACTTTAAATAGATATGTAAGACGACGTTTGACATCGACTTGGAATCAATTTTGAAAATTACACGACCAAGTTCCAAAAGACCAACTAGAATTTAGGCTTTAATTCTAAACATGAATGAACAATATTATTAGTACACAACAGTAATCTTCTTAAGGTTCATTTTTACTATCATGGTTTTAATTCAGAAAGTTTTACCGAATTGATCGCAGCAAATATAATATATATTTGTATAAACAAATCTATATTCATAAGACTGGTAGATACTAGGTTCGAACCCCATTGTAATCCAAGTGCCGGCGCCAACCCAGGGCGAGTGCTCCGTAGGAATCAATGGGTAGGTGTACTTCCACTTACATCGGCCAGTGTCCACAACTGGTTTGACAACGGCCGTGATATGTAGTTCTGTCTGCCGAAAAATGCACTTCAAAGATCCCTTGCTACTTATCAAATAAGAATAGCGAGTTTTCTCTATCATAATAACTTCAACTTCTGTCCTGGATTGCGAGACCATGACAGACGTGTTGGGACCTTAATTGGATATAAATACGTTATAACTACCTATCCAGAAACAATTTGGCAGCATCTTGATCGTTTGCTGTATTCAATTCTCACATGAGATGAGGATATCGGGGCGGTTAAATCGTTTGTCAGTTTGTCAAAGATAAATCGCCGTTATGTGATGGATCGACAGCGGAATGTTCTAACAACTTTTTTAAAATTTAATTGGTAAAGACGATTGAGGTAAATAATTATAAATTTTGATCACAGACGCATTGTTTTCGTTTGGAATGACAATAAAAATGAATTATGAAAAAATTTAGTGATCTATTTCTTTATTTAATTATGACTATAAAATGATTTTGGCAAATAGGTGTAGGATGGTTAATTCACGACAGAACGTCTTTGATAAGGGAATTAATCCAGTTTTGTAATCGTGTTTAATTATTTACCGGGAGTTATCGTCTCGATAGATCAGACGAAGACATACGACAGGGTGGAGTAGGGTTTTTTCCTAAGGTTTTGGAAACATATAATTTCGGGCCTTCTTTTGTTAACATGGTCAAAATTTGTTATACTAATAATTATTAAATCAAGTGTTAAAGTTAATGCGCATTTATAATCTTTCTTTGCACTTTCTCGCGCTATTAGCACATTATTATAGAATTTAATTGTACGGAAAGACCGACATAACGCACGAATATACAACACATATTGTATGAAACTTTACACGATAATCATGCCTTACCGTTTGGTACACGACTCAGAATTTTACGTAGATTAGGACTTAATTTAGTCAATGACGTGTGCGATTGGACAACAAACATTTATTTGATAATCCACATGCTTTAACGATTTAACGATTTAACGAAAAATGTTTGTGTGTTGCAAAATGAAGACCCCCTTTGATGGTGAATTAGAAGTCATTTTATATTAAATATAGGACGTGTTAACAAGTACAGGAGCGGGATGTAGCTCAGAGGTAAGATGTCCGCTTGTGGCGGGGTGGGTCGAGAGATCGATCCTCCACAGCGAAAACATTTTTATGGGCTATTTTCCGTTCCAGCCAGTGATCCACAACTG
>JAULBR010109319.1:0-10421 GCA_032355825.1 Melanodrymia aurantiaca | reverse complement strand
ATAGATAGATAGATAGATAGATAGATAGATAGATAGATAGATAGATAGATAGATAGATAGATAGATAGATAGATAGAAAAAGTGAAACTAATTTTTGCAAGATTTGTGAAATTGGCTGCTGATCTGTAGCCTGTGTAACATAATTCCGTCTATCAGCTGTGGGGAGAATACCGCCCGACCCACAATCCCTAGACTCGCGCTTAATATATATTTTGAACTTATGCCTGGGCTCACATTATATAATATGACTATCACGTATTAACACAGTCATGTTAGATGTATTCGTGTATGTGTATGATTAACATGCGTATGTATGCGTGAGTATTTTATTCTGTTGACAAATCCGTCACAATGACAAAATACTATTCATAAACATTTGTTCGCATAAAATACAAACATTTCAAACATTTTATAGTTACTTTATTGTAAACTGTGACAAAAATGTCAATATACACACATTTTTTATGTGAAACATATACAATGACTTTAAAATGTTTGACAAATAATGATTAAATATTTTCATTTTAAAATAATAAAAGTCAGAGCCATAAATAAATATGAAAACTATTGCACATATAATTATATTGAGAATGTAACTCAAACTATACCCAAATACGGTAAAACACCATGACCACCACAGGTAAACGCGTATAATATTATAATTTATAAAGTATAAAGACTTGAGAAATGACGTTATTATGATAATGTTATTGACACTATTATAGAAAAGTTATGCGAATACATTGACGAATGAATATTCATTTGTTCAGTGATGCAAGACAATCTGAACATATCAGGATAAGACTAGAGGGAAAGCTATTATTAGTAAACCAGCAAATGTTAATATAAAAAGTCTGATTGAACACTGCATTTATATACGGACATTCCACAATGTATAAAGTAACATTCCATAAATTGAATTGTAATAAGATACGGGTTAACTTATAATAATATTATTTGTCTGTGTACCGAAAGAAATCGAAATAAAATATGTCACAAATTTTGTAAAGTCTGTACAATTGTAACATGAGACATAAGAAGTAAAAGTGTAATTGAAAAAGTACAAATTAAAGTCTAGCGTGTAAGAGAATTAAAGCATCAAAACAATAAAAAGAACGTATTATTATTCCAAACATTATACGTTATAAAATCATTCAGAACATAACATACCATACACTGTATTATCACAAAAAGTCTGAATTAGATTCACCACAACCACATCGATTTTATTCCATTTTTAATTGCAAAAGTAATTAATATGGTCACTGTATGAAGTATCATCAGCATCGAGTTAAAACAATTAGTGAGAGACATCAGCAAATGATATATGAAAGTATTACTCTGTGCCATGCAGCACTTAAATTATACGGTCATATACGTAAGCGCATGTGGGGTTGGGGCGGCTGTGAGTTGAAGCGGGAGCCATCAACTGAGAGTTGGGAGTCAGAATATGAGTTTGCCCCCCACCCCCACCAACTTAGGGAGCCAGAATAATTATGCTTTGGCCCCCAAATTTTGAAGACAAACATTTTACAAGTTTTTGCAGATATAATTCAATAGTTAAACATCATCACTGGCTAATTAATACTTTTGGAGTTAGATGGCAGCAAATTGCGTTTCTGATAATCGTAATTTGTTAAAATTTCTGGAAACACATGCCCCCGGACCACATTTAAAAAACCCCCAAAAAGAACCAACATACTAATTCGCCTCTCTCTATCTCACACACAAAGACAAAAACACTTTCTAGAAAGTAAATGCCAGTAATTGTATTAAAACCAAGACATGTAAAATGAATGTATCTTTGGCTTAAGTAAAACTAAATCATGTTAGTTTAAAGAAAGCTATAGGTTACACCAACTCTTCTAAAAAATCCATTTCTAGGTTAGCAGCTTGGCTACATACGTCTCCAAATATATCAGGTGACCAACGTTTCGGATATCCGGCCATAACCATTCGATAGTCGGGGTCCATTTTCCTATAGCTGACAAAAAGAGAACATATAAATAAATTAAGATAAATAGAACAATTACCAAAATCAACTTGCGTACTGTAAATACATGTACAGTGAAACCTGTCTTAGGCGGCCACCTAAGGGAGTAGCAAAAAGTGGTCAATTAAGACAGGTGGCTGCTTATTACAGGTCATAATTCACTAAAATTTATGATTTGGGAGAATATTATAGTGACCCTATAAGACAGGTGTCTGCTTAATACAGGTGGCCGTTCAAGCAGGTTTAACTAAACATATTCTATGAATCATCTTATAATATATAACTTTACACAGTTCTAAAATATGTTTTCAATCGATTGTTTCTCTAAACGTTATAAATTTTGGTACATATTTGGTTCTATTTCATCATATTTAATTCAGTATATTCGTAGTTAAAACAGTGCCTGCTTTTCTTTTACATGATTCCTTTTTTCATAAAATACTTAAATAAAATTAATCGTTTCTCTGAAAATAAGATGCCCGGTTACAGGCTAACTTGCAGGAATGTTATATTCGCTAATATTATTAGTAAAACAATAGTACATAACCTTATAATAAACATTAATGGTGTTTTGCAATGATCCCGTCTGTTTTTATTGCTTTCTACTTTGGAGTATTTCCATCCAGTTGAACTGGCTTAAGTCAAGAGTTATTTTACTATAACCAACCAATTAGATGGTAACTATTCAACAAGAAAACAAATTAAACCAATAAATGATTCTCAATTGTCAATCATGTATGACAAAGTTAACTTACTTGCGTCCTTTGAAGAACACGTGTTTGCCGTCTAACATGGTCATGGCGGCTTCTACGCCATCAGGCACACCCCGCCAGAAGCGCGAGATCGGCAACGTGTATCCGGGAGTCATCTTCATCGTGTTCTGGTTCCACTCCCAGAAATATTTGTACTGAGAAGTTAAAAAAGAAGTTTAAACATAATACTTTGACAACGTCAAAACATACTAAGAATTAAACAAGACTTAATGTTTGAGACATGATTGCAGACACCATTTCAACGATGTGTCGACAAACTCGAGACTTTAGTAGGCAGTTAAATAGTGGAGAATCTAACTGACAACGAGTTTCGACTAAGTTTCTGACTTGAGTGCAGACGATAAAGTTTGATAATCATGAATCCAGATAACTATTGTGCACCACTCATTACATCATTCACTCACTAAAATTTCAACGTTTATTATGCACTAAAATTTCAACGTTTATCAACAAAATTCTGAAAATATAATTGAATAGTGTAAGACTATATGATTGTTGAGCTCACCCCGAACATGAAGATCTGTGTCCTATATGTCCTACCGGGCATGGCGAGCATAGCGTGTGGTTTCTCTGGGAAATCACTCGTGTCAATGTGCATTGGAAAACCGGTATCCAGTTGGAAATTCGTGTAACGCCACACACGGGATCCTGCAAACACAATTAAATAATTACCTCAATAACCAGATCAATGCATTTTAATGCATACACGAGACGCTACAAACATAGCCATATGATTACTTCATTAACTAGATACTTATATTTTAATACACACTCGATATCTTGGAAACGCAACCACATGAACACTTAAACAAACAAATAGACACGTGTATTTTAATTCACACTAGACAAATTAATGCTATGATAAAGGTTTGCTAATGTCTGATGGTAACCTCCAGATATGCCATATTATATCATAGTATTATTTATCTAAAATATATCTTAATAAAGCTGTGCCCAAAATGTAATACTACCAATGACTCGTTTGTTTAATATTTCCAGCCAGACATCTTGGATAATTATGCTAAAGTCGAAAAAACAAAGATTAAAGTTTGATTCATTACACATTTCGTTGAAACTACTATTCAGACTAGACGAAAATAAGGCTTACCTTTAAATATATAGACTTGTCTTGTTTTCTTGTCATACACCACACCTCTAACCCGGCTTGGCGCTCTCGGGAATAGCCGAGTGATCCTCTTTGGAAATCCCTGTACTAAGCCCGTATACCGGCTGGTCTTATAAACATAGCGACCGTTGAACGCATATATGAAACCATCTGGACCTGTAGCAAGAACAAATCACAACTATATGCAATGCATATTGTGCATGGTGTTACGTTGCAGTCATATATAAACAGCTGTTCTAATGATTAAAGAAGATGAAAATATTACACTCACTACCATAATTAAAATAATTAAGTTTAAATCGAAGTGATATAGTTTTCATTCATGGACGAGACGAGACTATTTTGAATCGAAGGACAATACTAATACTACACAAATGCAATGAAAAAAAGGGCAGGGCGGATGTTATTCAGGGGCAGGACGGAAGGGCGGACCAATTGGACGGAAGGGCGCACCGCCCACCTATTTACTGCTAGCTAGAACACTGCATTGGATATATCAATAATTGATATTATAAGCAATAAAGTATGTGTAAATGTTAATTGCAATAAATAAGAAATAGCCAGAAATATGTTGCAAATGGCATTAAATGCACATGTATGGTTGCATCCGTTTCAAAAATCGAGACTGCTTTTAATAGAATGCTAAATACCGCTCTAAAATTATACAGTTTACGAATGTCGACTGAATTACACGAAACTAAAACATGGGTTAGTGTGTAGTGCCTTTACTGGCTTTAGGCTACATGTTTTCCTTACCCACGTCAATGGCATCAAGCTTCATGTCACAGTAGTATGGACGACTGGTGGGACGTGTGGTGGGACGTGGCGTGGGACGTGGCGTGGGACGACGTGTTGTCGTTGTTGTTGGCGGTGTTGTCATTGTTGTTGTAGTGTCGTCTGGTTTCGGTGGATTGGGATTCGAACCTAAAATGAAACATATTTAAAATTAATTTTCATAACATTAATTAAAGATGTGTTATTTGTTTTGATAAATCCATAATTAGAATAATTTCCTGTGTAAAAACTACGAAATTACAATGTTGAGGTTATTCCACGGTATGACGCTTCGTTATGACATAATTAGGGTTTGTGATGTAATGCCATATTTTGTCCTGTTTTGTGATTTTTATCGTGTTGATGACAATGATGGGGACAGCGGACAAAAAGTGCCACTGGACAGCCACAATCCACTGAAATCGTATTATACGACTTTAGCTTTGATTGTATTAGCTTACAATTAAATATACATGTAGTACCGTATGCGATTCTTATATTGAAGCACTCTCCATACATTTATATTCGTTTCTCTTTACATGATCATACCATAAAGAATCTGGATTCCTCGAATGTCGTCGTAGGCGAGTTTAAAGTTCGGATCCCATCCCTGGTAGTATGGCGCCATCAGGGACTTGGGGACGCTGGAATGTCCCAGACCCAGGGCGTGTCCGAACTCGTGCGCGGCCACGGTCTCCAGATCTGTCCCACGTGACTCGTGCAGTGTCCACCGCTCATCGTCGTCGAAGTGTGTGTCACCACTGATTGGCTGAGTGCCTGGGCCGAACGCGTGGGCCAAAACATTACCTAGAAATGAATGAAAATAGATTGAAATTTTAAAAAGAGTTGTTTAAATGTCAAATACGCACGCACGCACGCACGCACGCACGCACGCACACACAAATGAAACATGGGCTGTTGTAAGGTTAAACTTCCAAATGGTTTATATCCGTGTTCTATTTTAGTGAAAATATCAAAAGTGACGACTATTAGTGTGTACTGACGAATTTAGTGCAACACTTGATATATGGGTTAGGTTGTTGATGGCGACTCATTGGTCCTTTCAGTCCCTCAAATTAACTCTTGGACTCGTATCTCTGTATTGTACATAGATGCAATTGTGCACTGCACTTGATCAGAAGAAATGATTGTATCAAACTTACCTCTGCCGTCGAAAGAATTTCCTCGTCCGTCGCCATGCTCCCGTCTTACAAACGAGATATCAATGTCCGGCACGCCGTACGTCTGTTCGAACTCAAGTGGTGTGACGTCTGACCAGTATTTGAACGCACGTTTGAAAGTATTCCTTCAAACAAAGATAAAAAGTTTGTTTGACTAACGACACCACTGGAACACATTGATTATTAATATGACCTAGCGGACCTATATATGAAATTATAACGGATCCTATTACATGTATATATTTTTAACCCTTATAGCCTAGTTTTACACCGTAAAATGACCCTTTGCTCCAGTGAGGGGAGTGGTTCAGCCTACCCCATGTACTATTCTATATGCTTTGTCTTATGGACAATACAGCATAGTTTACATTACTGGAGTAGCATTGATTTAGTCTGGCAAACTATAGGCATATTTTTAGTCTGTTTTGGTCAGGTCAGGTAAAATGTTACGAGTCTATATCCATTTAAGCTTCACACAAGCTCTCCTGGGAATCCAATCTAGGAGGCAGGACTGCCAGTGTAAAAAGTGCAATGTGTTTTGGTATATAATTAATATTAATAATGTAATACCCAGTCTGTTTAGCTAAGTATTATTAAATTATACATACCACTGTTTGGATTGAGGCATCTGATTTGTGTTTCGTGATAGTTTCCATGTAACTTTTTTGTTTTCCCATTTAGTACCTAAAAATAACACAAATAGTTTTACAATAATATAAAAATGACATCACAGAGCTGATTTCAGTTTAAGGGGGATTCCACAACAAGTCGCTCCAGAGCGTTAAGAATTGGACAATTATCAAAATGATCAAACAATATCTCCACAATTGTATGTGACGCTACACACGCCTAAACTACCATTAAGCAATGATAATACCATGTGCTTACGAACGAGGATCATATCCGGCACCACTGGTGACACCAAACTACTGTTTAAACAGTGATGACAGCATGTGTTCGAGAAAGATGAGCATATCGTGTACCGCCAATAACATCCCTCTCAAAACCGAATCAGCGGCTTTAATAAGTGGCTATTACTTATTCCGACACATTGTCTTCACAGCACAACTCAGCTGCCACCACATAAGCTACTATTTTCAAAAAGTAGCAATGTGTCTTTTATGTGCCATTTTCCATAATGCAAGGTAATACACGACACGGCCGTTGATATATACCAGTAATAAGGTACTGGTTGGAATGATACCAGCCCACATGAAAACCATTACGTTGACGTAACGCGCCTCAGGTGGATGTTCTATACTATTGAACTATACCCCACCCCTTGACGAAGCAGGAAGGTAATCGTGTATCTAACACTCACCAAGGAGTGAATATCTCTGAGGATTGTCAGGATCAGAGTTTTTCAGAATATCTCGATAACCACATCGAGGCTGCCCCATCTTCGTTTGCGTTTCCTTGTCCAACCTGCCAGTTTGGGGAAGATTGTTGAATTCCTGGTATTTTCTGAATTAAAAACAAAGCTAAAATTAAACGAATAGAACAAGACCATTGTGACCATCGTTTGCATGGCACGAGTCTAGATGGAGGCAAAGGGGGCACGTCTATCTGAACCTGTAATTGTTTTGTTAGGTGTATTATGTAAATCTTGTATTTTTATAATGAAAAAATAACTCGGTGGCTTTCTTTACAAACATTTTGAATCAAAATTATTGTGTAAAATATTTGGGTAATTTCTTTTTGAATTTTTTATTAATCTTTAATAAATCCAAATTTCATTTAGTTGTATCGAAAACGTGTGTGTCAGAATATATGCCAATCGGTCGGTCTTAATCTGAAAGCTATAGAGTAAAGTATAATATGGTGTGTTCATTATTATATTTTACTTATAAAATAACTTCATATAAGTACATGTATACAAATATTTAATAACTAGATTGTATTTATGAATGTGAAATATCAATAACGTAATATTAGTATACAGTGTAGGCCTACATGTATATTTAGAAACTCAGTGTAAGAAGTAAATTTTCTATACAACAACTATTCCCAGGATTCCGTACGAAACAAAACAGTCAAACGATTTATAAAGGAAAACAAGATTCAACAAACCTGATGGCTTCTTTGATAGTGTATTCCGAATGATACCGTCTTTCCGTTGTATCTTCAACGTCATATTCTTTCATTGGTTCCAAGTATCCGAATTTTTCGAGAAATGCCTGAAATACGATATCCAGGTATACATGTATTTCTAAGCAATGTACTTGAACGCTTATACATATAAATATTTTTTAATACAAAAATATAACTTTTGAAAATATTTAGGAATGTTTAATGTATTTTTTTCCCGTCCCAAATTAAGTAATGCCAGTAACACGAAGCATAGAAGGCAAAACGAATAGGCCCTATTAGAGAAAAAATAAATGTTTTGTAAAATTTTATATCGATGTCGCCGCATTTCCAATTAAATAAAATACACATATTAATATAACAAGTACGACTTTTTATGAATTAATACAACTTTTAACACCCCACATACATAACATTTTTTTTATGAAGCCTGCATTAACAAGCAACATACACGAGAGTATACTTAAAAAATAAATACACATAATATAGATACATGAGTTAATGTATATAAAGTATTGTACACACCATCATGTCTAAGGTATCTCTTTTCTCACGACCATTATCCTGTTCTGTGGAATCTTCAGGTAGACTGGCACAATTTGTTAACAGATAACACAGTGCTGCCAAAAACCAAAATCGAAGGAACATATTTCAAAACCACCGATTTACTTTTCAAACTTTAATATAACTTATGACTGAGTATAGTGTGTGTGTATATATGTTCAATGACAATGAATAGCTATAAGTATAGCGATATATAAATATTAAGTTGGCAGTTAAAAGTTGTCTACTGCCACTGTGGGTGTTTGCTGTTCTTTACGGGTATCACCGCGATTTTATAGCTGTCTTTTCATCCCTATTCCCGCGCCTTATAACACACATCGAACTAAACTAGTTCCGACTTCACGCACCATGACACAATTTAAAACCGGAAAACCTTTGTCATGGAAAACTCATTTCCGGAGCAAATTAAACGCTTTGATGACAACGCTAACCGTTTGATATGCAAATGCTATTGGTTAAAATAGGAATCATTTAGTTTTGCGGTTAGAGTTTCATCAACGTATGACCAAGTTTGTATTCACAATTTGTTCAGTCTATTTAAATTGCTATAGTTGAAGCCTGACGTCAGTTAAAATGTACAATAATTGCTCTTATGTGTGTTGTTGGAAAATTTAAATATGTGGACTTTGGGATGTCAATTTTATTTTCGCTTACGGGGGCGTGGAAGTGGATTTTTTTCCCGCGAAGGGGGCATTTTGGTTAATTATTCTTCTTCCACCAATATTTGAAGACAAGTATAGTTTTTATTTGAGAAAGTTTATTTACAAAGCGCAAAGAACGTATTGTTACCCCAAAATGATTTAATTGTATAAAATAAAAGTGTTTGAAACCCTAAAAGATGGGATGATACCAATATGAACATATTTATTAAAACCCATGCACCTAACTACGAAGTGACTACACGGCGATGATGTGTATAATCATTCAATGAACATAGTCAGAGACGAATAGTTAGTGAGCTAGGAGATCGCGCAGGAAGGTGGAATGTACGGGTGGGGTGTTTTTTTATCTGTACAGTGTGGGTCCGGAGACGTAACACACGATATTATGATAAGAGAACCCACGTGTTTGTCGAGTCAGGCAGTAGGCCTACTCACACACAAAATATATAAAACATGCTTTGATTTGTTTATAACAGAGGTGTATCATTTACGAAAGACCTCTATCGTTTCAGAATATTATATTTAAAGCAAACAGATATACATGTATATTTTAATGAATATTTAAATTAACCATATTTCATTATAATAGAGCCTTTTCACTCAAACTCAATAACGGGGTGCAAATGATGTCGCCACATAATTTCTCAAATGCCATGCATTTTTTTCCCATTAAAATGTCTAGCCATCATTTCGTTACATATATTGAAATTAACATTATTTTACTTACATTTTCAATATGTGTATATGCAATGTTTCTGGTTATGCAAAAGGACCACATTAAATTACTACAAATACTATGGATATACATACTGTATATATGGATATTAAAAAGACTGTCATTCAGAAACATGTTGCAATAGCGTTAGATGCGCAAGTTCTGAGACACCCATCTTAAACCCAGGTATGTTATTTAAAGTACAGTTTATATACTAATAGTTAATTATGATGTGACAAACACAACAAAATCAGTATCCAGGCGAATTATATATCCGTATATAATACCGAATCCAAGGGTTTATGAATTATTTAAAAAACAACAACAGCACTGTTTGGTCAAATTAAGCATTATTTGGATTATCTTCATGTAAGAGTGTATTTTTTCACCGCATTCTCTGGCACAATAATATTATTCTATGACGTCGTGGGAACAAGCTCATATAAAAAGGCTACTCATAACATGCTTTATATGGCCATGGAAAAAAGAAGGTACGGTACTAGCAGTATGCGTTTTGAACACGATGCATCACACCAGATCATTGA
>JAULBR010109308.1:0-10422 GCA_032355825.1 Melanodrymia aurantiaca | reverse complement strand
CCAAAATATAATTAAACATACTTGTGTCCAAAAATGAATAGCATCCTCGGGTAATACGCCACAAATGACCAAAAACCGACGACGTCTCAGCTACGAACAATAGTCGTATCACTAACAGTTAGCGATCGAAATTTCCCTACTTACGTTTACGTCCACAACTAGACGTAAATTAGACTTATTAGGATGTTTTGTGAAACAGGCCCCAGGAAGAAACACAGTGTTTAATTTATTGTGAAAAGACTAAAATAATTTCCATTTATTAAACTGTATAATTATGTGTATTGATACTTTGGATATGTAACTTTTCAATACATAAACCTTATTCTACGTGTTATTAGTCCTTTAACTCGAGTTACATAAAGCTTCGTTTATTGTTTATTTGCTAATTTCGGATAACAAAAATAAAACATTTATTTATAAAAATAACATTATTTTAAATTTAATTTGTACTATAATTATATCATAACTAGATAAACATCTGCTAATAATTGTTTAATTCCTAATAGGACGACGCGATTTTGGTTATTATTTTACACACCGACTAATCTCAAATCCGTGATATAATATATATATCTAGCCTATATAATAATATACACAATGTTTGTAATCGCAAATATAATAATAATTATATATAATTATCATAGACTTAGTTAGTATTGCTATCTCATAGACTTGAGATTAGTCGGTGTGTAAAATAATTTACAATTTTTTTTTTTCGCGTCGTCCTACGAGAAATAAAAAATTATTTTGTGTGGAGAGACCTTTAAGTAAACTGGTTTTCATCCAGTCTAGGCGAAGCACACAAAATGATCAGTTAAACAAGATGGCTCCTTAGCATCGAGATAAACAACTATTTACAGTGAAGTTTATTCAGTGGCTTGTACCCCTGTGTACAATGTTTTCAGTATGAATACAAAATTGAAAGCAAGAGTAGCAGGATCTCTACCAAATGGTCTTGTCCGTCCAGTGGGAATTTTGCCGCTTGGTCCAAGACCACGTTTAGTACAAAAACGATCGCCAAGTGGCAGTGCTGGAAGTGGAAATTCCAGTGCAAGAACGGCAAGTGCTGGAACTGCCAATGCAAGAACGGCAAGTGCTGGAACTTCCAGTGCAAGAACGGCAAGTGCTGGAACTTCCAGTGAAAGAACAGCCTCAGCCACAGGTGCGTGAAAGTCGATCTGTGTTAAATCTCTCACCTTACCGAGTGGTCAAGATTTAAATAATAAAATATTATTGCATAATTACTAACTTGTTCTTAACTTGTTCTATGTGGGTATCGGTAGTTACTGAAAACTGCTAACTCAAAACTCCTGTTGCAATTTTATATGTTTCATATCTCTATTACAATCTACATGGTAATGACATTAATAATTATGAGCAATAATCAACCAGACTATTCTTAGTTTTGTTTCGATCCAATGAAATAATACTTGGTTCTCCTCAGTTTATCCACAGCTCGATCTTAATCACAGCCATTTCATTGATGCCATTTGTTTTGCAGTTCAATAATAAATAGTGTCATCAACTAGTACGCTCCTCAATTAAACATTTAATTTTACTTACAAGGTACACAATTTGATCCATACAACTCAATTATTAATTTATGTTGCTTTGTTGCAAAACTTACATGTTTAATATTTGCTGAAGACAGGATCACAATTGGCTTGCTTTAGGTGAAAAAATAATTACCACAGGTAGCAATTCTTAAGAATGAGCCACGTTTATCTCACATGTCAAGGCATAATATATTGATTCTATGTTAATGCAAATTACACACTAGTTTTCAGAACTGTGTTTTCTTCCCATTACCGGTGAGGTATTATTTTTTAAAATACATGTGATTAACAATGAAATCAGTATTGTCAATTTGTCAGATAAAATTAATTTTAAAACATGTAATTTTGTTTTATCATCTACAACGTACAACTTGCCCATATTCCAAGTATTTATAATTCATATTTTATGTTATGTTTATACATAGTATATTTTTTTAGTTTCCAGAACATCTTCCGGTAGAATAAAAACTTCCAGTTCTCCGAAAAAAAGTGCCAGAAGTCCCAGTGCCATTAGCACTACGGAAGACAATGAATGCCTGGAGAATGGTATAAAATTCACTGATGTTCCCAATACAAAATCTGAAGGCAGAACAGCTGGGTCCCACCAAAAGCATAAAGGAAAGAAAACCATTAATCCACAAGAAGTGTTAGAAAAATGTCAAGAATCAGATTATAACAAAGTATACGAAGTTGTTCTTCACGGAGAAGATCTGACAGAGGTAGGAGATCTGGAAAAATTCAGGAAACTAAAAATTCTTGACCTTTCTTGTAATCATTTGAAGAAGATTATTGGACTAGAAAATAATCAGGACTTGAGAGAATTAAAATTGTACGGGAATCAACTTGTAGTGATTGAGAACCTAGATAGTTTAAAAGAACTGTGCAGTCTGCATCTACAGCACAACAGCATCAAGAAGGTTGGACGTGGATTGAGCGGCCTAAAGAAGCTAAAACAACTGAGACTTGACAATAACCAGCTTGTGAAACTGGAGACCAGTGACCTGGTTGCATGTGTTCAGCTCACTGCTGTAGACCTTGGCTATAATTTCCTGGATAACCTGAAAGCATTAAACTATTTACCAAATCTAGTGGAACTGTCAGCATCGAACAACAGGCTTCGAAAAGTGTCCGATCTTCAGCGATGCAGAAATCTCCAAGAAGTAAATTTCTCGGACAACGACATCACTGACCTCAGTGGACTCACTCATTTACCAAATTTGCAGATTTTGGATATTTCTGGCAATCAGTTGACCAGTCTGAACAGCCTAGGAAAGTTGAAATCCTTAGAAGATATCAATGTGTCCAATAATAAACTGTTTGAACTTTCAGATATTCCCACCTTGTTTTGCAAACTGCAGATTTTGAATTTGAGCGACAATAATGTCACAGACTGGGATGAGGTTTGCACACTGTCAGCATGTGAAGATCTTGTGGAAATAAGTCTATCAGGAAACCCAGTGACACTCGAGTCTGGTGCCATGCCCAGCTACCACTTTGAAATACAGATTGACATCCCAAACATAGAGGTTGTGGATGGAGCTGTAGTGAAGCGCACAGTATGTAAGTCGAGTGCTCCACTAATGCGACCAATGTCAACATCCAGTATTGTTAGCACAAGACAAATGGATGTTCAGCTAAATGCATTTGTCGAAGAGTTTAAGTCTATAGAAAATAGCATTTCACAAAGATTTCAATCCTTGAGGCAGACGTGTGAAACTCTACCGGCTGAACTTCCCCAAGGAGCTGATGGAATGAGCACGACAGATTCTACGAGCCTCCCATCAAGCAGATGTAGCAGTCGAGCTCGAATAATGGCTGCCAAGTCATTTGCAGAGGAAAACTTTGACACTTAATTTTAGAAAATCGCTTTTTGATATCACACACTTGTGGCCATTTCACCACATTGCTTTTCATGGATGATTCAGGCCTATTGTTTGTCTGGTTGTATACATGTACATCAGAGTAATATTGTTTTTGGCCAGTGCCTTAGCTACAATACCACTTTTTTCAAGAAAAACAATGTTCACATTCATTTTGCATCATAAGTGATGGCCTTTTATACATGATATATAGAAGATATTTGTGCAGTTTTATCAAATAACATGTTTATTCATTGAATGAAAATATATATTTGGTACTTTTCACAAGATGAAATAAAAGTTGTTTGACAACAATGTACAAATAATCTATTTATTATACAAGAGTGCGTATAGAATCTCAGTTTAGTGAATCACAGCATAATGCTGCATTGAACTGCGTAAATGAATGCTTGGAGTATGATGATGTATCATGTAAATGTGTCACTGCAGCAAACATGTACAGAATTGTCACTTGAGTGAAAGTGGCATTACTTTCATTTATATAATACACTATTACATCTCATGTAATGTATATTAAATGGTCATATTTGTCCTAATGGCAAGTCATGACTATTGTTAAAATAGTCAATGCATGTATTCAGTGTGTACACCAGCGTCACAATTTACAGTTAACATAATATTAATTTTAGCCAATACCAGTATGCAAATTTAGCATGTTGCTATTGATATGCTATACAGAGCAAACATTGGAGACTCCATAATGTAATGCAAGAGAATTTGATGAATAATATACCTGTATTCAATGAAACTCATTAATATATTATTACTATGTACATACTAGTAAAAGATAACTTTTGTTAACTTTTAGACAATATGATAAATCATTTAGCATTGCTTAGCCAGAGTTATTAGCTGTTCAACATGTGTGTAGATTAAGCCTAATTAAGCCTTATAAATGCATGTTGGAAAAGGATAGAGACAACCACCAGCCAAGAAATTTTCAGTAACCCATTTTGGGGTACATGTATCGCGAAATAAACATTTTATTTTTAAATATCTGTCTTTATTTATAAACATTCCATTTTTTTGAGGAGCAAGCCTAGGCATAGTTCAGCACAAAAGCGTCTTCCTGAGGTTCAAAACGTTGATGGATCGATCCTCCTCAGTGGAACCATTCCAACAAGTGATCCACGACTGGTCTATCAAAGGCTGTGGTGTGTGCCTTCCTGTCTGTGGGAACATGCACATAAAAGTTGCCTTGCTGTTACTCTAAGAGTAGCCAATGTGGCGACAGCAGGTTTCCTCTGACCAAGTGTCGATATAACCGTGCGTTTGACATCCAAAAACTGCTGATTAATAATCAATGTGTTCCAATGGTGTCGATAAACAAACTTTATCTTTATCCATTTTCTGAAGAAAAAACCCTGAGTTTTTAAATAAGAATAATACCACGAAACTGCATTATCAACGAAATTCAGCTTGGCAACAGGAATTTGTATGAATCGTCATCATGCATGAACAAATTGTTCACTTGTAATTAAAATAAACCATTCAATATTCACACATTACTACAGCATGATAAATGTCACTTCAAATATTGTCTCTACATATAATTATAGCAAAATATTTTGTAATGGGTTAGACAATAATAAAAATGAAAAGTTTTGGGGTAACCCATTAATGTTGCCATTAATGAATGAGTTAAACACATTCTCTATTGCCACACGCCTAAAAGACAATACATTATGGCAAACATGTAAGAATATGTTTATTTACAGTCAGTCACACATCTTATCTTTATTTACAGTAGGTAACACATCTTGCTGAAATGAACTCTCGCAATGTAAGGTGCCAATTGTGTGAAACTTTGTCAATATTATATATGTACCAAATTTCCTAACTTGTTTTCTAAATATTTTACCCATGTCTAGACTGCATTTAATGTTGAATGCTGGTATTAAACAATCTATCATTTGTTCTCTGAACAACCTTATGCAAATTTTATATGATTTACACAAACTCTAAATGCCATGTGTTTTGAATTGCTATGAATGAAGTGTTTATGTTCAATTGTATTGTGTTTTTGTGTCTAAAATATATCACCATTATGAACAAAAGACTTGTTGTTTCTGATCTTATTATGTGAAACAACCTACAATCAGTGGAGATAGGGTCACGCTCCACTATGTCAGAAGCCAATTGATCATCAGTTTGGAGTAAAAAGATAAAGTTAGTTTAACGACATCACAGAAACACCTGATTAATATTAATCGGAGGTTATTGAATATCAAATGCACGGTTATATGCTACTCTTAGTCTTACCAATAACTGTAAGGGATCTTGAATGTGCACTTCTCAGACAGGATAGCCCCCTTCACAGCCTTTGAATGGACTAGTCCTGGATCACTGGTTGGAATGGGAAATAGCAGTTTGGGTGTATACAATTTAGTATTTAGTGAATAAAATTTTACTTGAAGAGAATCATTTGCCATTATGGTGCAAAAAAGTGCAATCAAGTGATGATGGTGTGTAGTGGATTCATGGGTGTCAATCCGGCTTTAAAAGTGGGGGTGGGGACAATTTGTCACAAATATGAAAACGACAGACAAACTACTGCGCGCATCAATGTATAACAAAGTTTGAAGGTTGTTTCTGACGTTGAATTACGTTAACAATGACGTTCGTACAAAACTATTATAAAACGGATGACTACTTGCCATTGTAAATAAATAATGAATAAATTAATTAAATTTGTTTTGTTATTGTTTTTGATAAACGAAAAAAGTTGGGGGGGACATTTATATAGATTGTCCCCCGGCGTTGAAAAGTGAGGGGGACGCGTCCCCACTATCCCCAACCGATCGACACCAATGAGTGGATTATATGCAAATTTACTTGCGTATAAACAGAAGAGAAAATACTGTCCTTGTTTACATAATTACATACATCTATTATATGATTATAAACATCAAAAAACAATTCAGTATATTACATAAAATTGCTTAGTGTACATTGTACAAATACATTGCCAAAACCTGTATCTAAATAGTTCAAACATTTCTAAGGTTACGCTATTCTCTGGAGATACAGCAGAGTGGAAACATTTGGCACGAAACTCAGTGATTGAAGGTCTTTAATTTAACTGCTTAATACTCTAGCTCTGGTAAGACTGCAGACAGTACTGTATCAGGTTCAGAGTGTGAACTTCGGCTATTTTCACTTGTATTGCCAATTGCACCAGTCATGTCTATACTCCAACATACCAGCGCCACTTGTGACTAACCTGAATTTATGCAAACATGATTGTGTGATGGCTATTACCGGGTACTTGATCTAATAATTGTTCTACGAAAAATAATATGCATAAACTGTTAAATGTATACTATGCACGTCTCATTGCATTCTCGTACTATATTGATCATACTTTGTATGTTTACTCATAATCATAACGAGATATATATATATACGTTAGTTCGATTGACCCACCTTCAAATTTTCAGAAGCAGTGTGTCGCCAATTTTGTGAGTATTAGCATGCAAACTCCATTTTATGCCATATGTTTATCAATTAACTACTTTCCTCAGTCAATAGCAAATTTTCCAATTACACCTTAAAAAATACTTATGTTTACATCATTTTGTTACATAAACTCACATAAACCCCCACCTCTATTCAAAACAGTGGCCGTTAATTAAATGAGCAGCAATCATTTATTTTTGTTCTTCTGTAATATCTGCGTAGAATTGGGCATTACATTTTATTAATGGCTGCTATTGTGGAATAGAAGTGGGAAATATATCATTAACTGTGAGAACAGTGGTTAATCAATAACTGAGTTTGCTCACGTCACTAATAATCGCAAAATTGGCTACACACTGCTTACGAGAATTCACATAGACCAGAGTCTGACTTCAAACTAACAGCAGATATAAAAAAAGTTTGATGAAAGATCTATCGGTCTATATCTAAGTAAAACAAGTTTGTGTTTTTGAATCTTCAGCATTGAGATTTATTACTATACTAGATGATCGATCCAGTGAGACTAATGCACATCTGAACACACAATGGAAAAAAAGGTGCACAGATATAATTTTTCATCATAAAAATGTACAGTGTATTATGAGATCTACAGCATTACAATTTTAAAACTTTCAAACAGCTTGTGAAGGAACATGTGCTGCCTCCCACACAGACCTGTGTTTTGCCTATCTATCAAACTATTGACATTTAACTACATGTAGCTCCTCTTGCCGGGTACATACAAGTAGATCTCAGATATATTAAATTTATGCTCATGTTATAATAAATAATTGACACACAGTTCAGAAAGCATTACAGATTCCAATGAAAAATGCATTTCAGCCACCCAACACACACTCACAGCATCAATATAGCTAAAGGGTACAGTAATGTACGAATACACTATTTGTAATTAACACAGTTTGCTTAAATCAGCCCTTACACTAAATGTTGATTTATATATCTTATGATAGGGTATATCAACATTTTCCATCTTAATATACACTTCTAGAAAATTATGTCCATTAGTGGACAGATTTCCAATCTTTCAATGCTGCAAGTGTATTATAACAATTGTTCACATCCGATGTCAGTGAATATCACATGATGCAGATGGTGAGACTTTACAAACAGCACAAGAGAGATATTGTCTGTCTAAACAGCTGCATAATGAACACTCATGTTGCGACAATATGGCCAGCACCACTGGATTGATGATTAGGGCTGGATGATCTCATTGTATCCATTAATGTTTCTTCATCTGTGCTTTCCATTTCTCTTCCTGCCTTTTTTCAATCTCTATAATCACTGATTTCAGTTGCTCGTCCTGTGGACAAACATATACACATTATGCTAGATAAATAGGACATTTTATATAATTTACTAATTCCATACATATTTCAATTTTTGTCTACCTGAGTGTTAAACTAAGACAATCATTTCAGACAGTTGTTAAACCAGTGGGTGACGGAGGGGAATCACCCTAAGCGTATGACTGTCCCGTTCGCACGTGTAAACAGGACCATTTCATGTTGACACAGTTAACGTTTACTAAATTAGTATCCATTTAAACATATGGCATCATTGTTTTCCATAATGGAAAAAGGTCCACACGTCTATCTGTATTTAAACTGATTTGCCTTGTGAAAATATGATATAGACTTTACAAATTACACAAATCTCACAGGTTTACATACATATACAATGTATGTGTTATAATTGTGATTAGAATATCAAATGTCTTCTAAATATGTGGAGAGTATTCAACTTAGTTACTTACCACTGTGGGATCTTTGGGAGGAAATAATTCACCCTGGAATAATAAATGTTACAAAAACATAAATACAAATTTACAATGTCTTAGTATAATAATGTTAGCTACATGTAGTTATACCTTATTTACATGCTTGTATCCAATTGAGATTCAAGCACATCTATCCTGGACATGTATTCCAGCTGCCTCGACATACAGTTCCACTGTCTCGACTGCCCGCCCATGACAGAAGTTAGTGTTAGTATGAGAGGAAACCCGATACTTCTATTTGATAAGTAGCAAGGGATCTTTTATATGCACTTTCCCAACAGACAGGACAGTACATACCACAGCCTTTGTTAAATAATAGTAGTCGGACTGGCAGGTGCAAGTGGTGACTTGCAAAGAATAACATTGCCTCGAGTTAGATTCGAACCCAGTAGGCCTACCTACCCGTCTCTCGGGCCTGGTGGTCTAACCAATACACCACACAGACTGGTGTATAATAATTATGTATACATTTCATTATGTACATAACTATTTTTTCATGGCTACAAGTCTTATACAGCTGAACAAAATCCACCCTCCCCACTTCCCGCACCACAACTTGTAAACAAATGTCCTTTGACAATGCCTTTCTCACATCTGTACGAAACTGAATGCTTTAAATCCAAAGGTGCATTAATATTTCAAAAACAATTCATAACATTTTTTAACCTTTACCCAAATATGTAGAACATACTTGCTTCTAAAATTAAATTATTCATCCAACACTTTTCCCATCAATGGTTTACAGATACACGTAGACCTCTAATTGTGAATCAAATGTAACAAAAGACTACATTCAATTTAACTTGATATTAATCTCACCCTTTTTGACATCATCCATTCCTCAAAGAACTCTGGTTGGTTGAAATAATAGAAAAGGCTTACAGGAAAAGTCATGTACACAGCCATCTGAAAACAACAAGTGCTGAACATTAGTCGATGCTCAGTCGTGAAGACTTTGATCTGAAAACTAGCTGCAGTTTCACATGTTTGATTTAAAATCTAAACGAAACAGAATGATATTATAGGGACTGTCTCCGAGTCAAAATGCTGACATGTCTCGCTACACAAACAACGTTCATCAGGGACTGAGGGTCAACATCCCCTGACCACCCCCATCTGCTTCCATATGTACTAAAGTTATTAGAACTGTTGATTTTAACATTTAGTGAAAAAACTATATTGATTAATGTATGATGGTATTTTTGTTGTTTAACATTTCGTATAAACTGTGACTGAGTGAAGTCACTGGGTATATGCAAATTGGTTCTTACATAATAATTTAGCGATTTGCTTACTTTCTAAATTTAATCTGAAAGTGTATGTTAGATTTTACTGTTCAATGCAAATGCACTATTCTTTTACCTTCACTGCAGAGGTTTCCCCAGAGCCATAAGGAGTAGCGGCCCGCTACGCTTTGGCCGATTATGTAAGCGATTAAATCTGTTTGTAAGCGCTTAGATCTATTGCCGCTACTCCTTAATTTTCATGTGAAATTGACACTCAACAATCAATTATCGCTTGTGAAACTTGGAAGCAAGCACGTAGTTGTCGCCCTTATCGTAATTGTCGCTCTTATCGGTAAAACATTTGTTTAATGACCCAACAAGGTGCGAGGTATTCTCCACTCTCATTCTTTTGATGTACCATCTACCACTGGACAGCGCCGCAAGTCTGCTCCTGTGAGCAATTAGAGACATTAATCTGCCGCGAAGATACTTTTTAT
>JAULBR010109297.1:0-10422 GCA_032355825.1 Melanodrymia aurantiaca | reverse complement strand
TTAAACAAGAAAATACAAATACCCGGTTAGTGAAAGGTATAGTATTATCCAGTATTACTGTTACGTAACGGTTTATAGCCGTGTATCATTTACACTGCATCACTATATATAGATGATGAAATCCTCTTTTTGTTTGTATTATAATAATTGGATGAAATTCATATTTGTTTGGACTAAAATTGCTCAAATATGCCCATGTTTTATCCAATGTTTACAGTATTTTTATTAATAATATTTCATGGATGAGCTTTAACAAGTCTGTTACTTAGTTATACTGAGCTTGATATTATTTTTCAATCATGTAGGGCTAGAGCACCTGTCACAAGATATGTAGGTACTGGCTCCAACCCTTGTGAGTGCTTCACAAGTCTCAATAGGTAGGTAGGTGTTTACAGGAACTTGTCTCACTACAGTACTGGTTAACGAAAACCATGGATTGTACTGTCCTGTCTGTAAGGAAAGTGCATATAAAAGATCCCTGGCTTATCGAATAGGAGTAGAAGGTCTATCTCATACTAACACAAACTTATGTCCTGGACAAGCAGTTCAGGCAGTTGGACTGTGTCCAGGATAGACATGCTTGAACCTCCATTGGATATAAGCCCATAAATAAGTTATAATTAACTGGTATTTTTTTACATAAAATTGCACCGACCTCATCACACGTCTTCTAGGTGCACAGCTAATTTGATTTTAAATATTTTTTTAATTTAAGTAACGGATCGTTACAATGAAAGATATTAACCTTAAAACTAAGATATACTTTTAACACGAACATGATCCGTAGAAAATTATACATTAATTTTAATTTATTCGAATCTTTAAAATTTATTGTTATTGTTACATAATTATTTAATATGAGCAAAATAGGATTCAAAGCAGGCCTAGTAATTATTAATATTTAGGGTATGGACCCAAGGTTCTTACATTAAGCATTAAGGACTAACCATAATTATACATGTATGTTATTCAATAGGCAGTCCTACCAGTACCTTCAATCAGTATATTATTTGGTATTATTTTCCTGTGTATGTAATACCAAATGTAACATTTGTCATGCTAGTCACAACAAAAATGGCACACTACACCTTAAATTCAACATGCCAAAGGTATAATATTGGGTAGATCATAAATGTATTCAATACTTTAGTCTTTGTTACCATTAAACGAAGATGGTCATAGTTGCCAAATTGGCATTTTCTGCCAATTGTTTTAAATTAATTTTTGCATTGGAATATATAATGTGTACCTTAAGCTATAATCATGTAAAATATTATAATAGTACAAAATAAGTGATGTCATTCTAAAGCAGCTCAGTTAATACACAAACATTGTCATATCGAGACTAACAATTACACGTTTTGATATATTTAAAACTGTTTCTGGAAAAGCTTTTGGTCTCACAGATTTGTGTAATTTGCGGTGTTTTTTAAAAAATTTGATATAAAATAGCAACATTAGTTTATGCGACCATCCCTCTTTAATATGATCAAAGAATATATTTAATGATTATTTGCATTTAAATTTCTAAAGAAGTGGAATGAATAGAGAAAGTTAAGATGGCCAGATTGCTTGTAGTTTGATTAACATCTGTCTCGGTCTCACATATGATAAGGCAATGTTTATATACATGCATATCTACATTATGTACCAATAGTATTAGAGTAGAAAACAAGTAACCACACATTGAGATGTATGGTTTGAGTTGTTTGATTGTATTTGAATGCTTCATACAAGGCATTTTATCATAGCTGGAATGAATATTTGTGACACTTAACGTTTGCCATAAACATGATAACAAAATATATAAACATATGAATATATTTGTACTTTGTGTTTTCTGTTACTTATAGCAGTATTATCACACCTTCTGAAAGAATGGATTTTGTTTGCAATTGAGGAAAAGGAAAACGGGACAAAAGTACACCTGTATATGTGCGTTGAACAATTTTGATCTTGTCAACAACAAAAGCATTCTATCTCTGATCAATTTATAAACGACCAATATTACTTTTTCACTAATATTAAACAAAATGTTGATTTCTTGTTAGGTTCCAAATCAGTGCGCATAAAAGACCCCTTACTGAGACCATGTGTCAACATAATTGTGTGTTTGACATCCAAAACTCACTGATGATTAATAAAAGGTGCTTGATAGACAAACAGTTCTATGATAGTTGGATTTGACGACACATTTTGCATGAACAGTTTTCAAGTTTCATCTCTATCACAATTAACAATATTACAATCTTCTTCTATACATTTATACATGTACATGTATTTCACCAGTACTATGTCTGTTATTGTGTCGGCCATATTCTACAAATGTGTCCATTATTATTTGTAGTGAGTGTCTCATTATCGGCTTTATAGCCTGTTGACCGATTCCTAACACCTATTATATACATGGATTGACGGAATAAATATCGTTTAAATCAAATCTAACTATGATAGAACTGTTCATGCAAAATTTGTCATCAAATCCAACTGATAGAACTGTTCATGCAAAATTTGTCATCAAATCCAACTGATAGAACTGTTCATGCAAAATGTGTCATCAAATCCATCTGATAGAACTGTTCATGCAAAATGTGTCATCAACTCCATCTGATAGAACTGTTCATGCAAAATGTATTTAACAACACATGGCATCAAGTAAAATATGTAAAAGTCCACACCATGGCAATGACTCGGATTCCACTTACTAGATTGTAACCATGTCACCTATAGTGACTTTGATAAGAATGCATAGGGAGAATAACACGCAAATGTCTGAGGATGCCATTTTGCTTGTTTATGGAATATTCTTCAAGAGGGTATATGACGTAATAAAATGACATCATGACGAATACTCGATATTAAGGTCTCACTATACCCAACAGTAACACAAGTTAAAAGAACCATGTGGGACAATATTTTACTTGATGCTATGGGCCATTTGACCTGTTATCCAATGATGCTGCATCATGGACATGCTCTATTTCCACAGCTCTAATCAATAATTATAACACAAATAATACGTACAAAACTTTATTTTTCCTTCTTAATGAATACGATGTACTATGTACTAGCAAAATTACATCAAGTAAAGGGCTTGGCATAACAGGTACACAAAAACATTTTTGTCTAATTATTTCTATTAATTAACAGTAAAATTGTAACAGATTTCTACGAATCTGTAATGAATGCCCTGTTGAATAAATCATCAGGTGATATTTATTTCAAATAACCTGCCCAAATAATACCACTAGTCATGAGTGCTGGAAATGCAAGCTATCTGTCAGTCTATCAGATTAATATTACAACCAATATTTTCCATCGGGAACGATTGTAGATGTCAGGTTATAATTTTAATCAGTTTGTCACGAAATTTGAGTGAAAATCTAAAAACATTCAATGGATGGACCAAGGAATTATTGTTACAGTTATAATAAATTGAATATTCATAATTTCTAATTTATTTATGATTGACAAAATATACATTATAATTATTTAAAATATATAATTTAAGGGATGTAAAAAAGCTAAAAATATAAACATGTTTTAGTTACGATATAATCTGTGCTTTTTGCTGTGGTGCACATAACTATTACACAATATGCAATAGTACATCAGAAAGTGGTACAAGTAATGGTATGTTTTCACATTTATATATAATTATGATCACGTAATGTTGACTTGTAATTATGAAGTAGATTTTTAACATATCTTTCAAAACATTTAAGAAAAATTAACTTTTGGTAGTAATATTTTATTTTAATACATTAATGACAATTTTTATTATTGGAGTGAAAAATTTATGTATTTGTTTGTTAAAAGTGCCATTTTCTAATGTTCAAAAATAAAATATGATAATACATGTAGTACTAGTGTTTACAGGAGGTAATTACTTTAAATTTGATTATACTTCAAAAGTCCTGTGTACCCAGTATGAATACAATTAGGCCCAAGTCATACGTTTATGAAAAACCTGCATAATACATTTGGTATAATATTATAGATAAAAAACATCCTGAAGGTAAAAATGGCAAATTTGCAGATACAAATGTCGTTGTTTATCACAGTTTAGCTTTGCATCATCAGACATTAATCAAATAACAATAATAATTTACTATACTTGGGTCATAACAAAAGTGTTAAATCTCAGATCTATGAACTATAATGTACAATCATCATGCTTCAGAAAACAAATGCCATTTTATATACCAGCAACATATAAACGAAAAAGCCAATCCTTTCAATACAATTGTACTACCGGTAACTGCAAGTAACTTAAACTAATACATCTATTTAAAACCTTCACCTCTAGATTAGTACTTTATAGCCTGCTTAATCTGTTAATTCAAACTAATCCAGCTCGACCAGCAAAGGTGAAATTGTATTCAATCATAATCTGGATTAAATACATACATGTACCTATAACATACTTTTTCAAGTCTGATCAAAAATGCATGTAATTGCTGTAGCTTATCTTGTTTCATCTTATTTGATTTACAATGAAGCCTATATATTTGAAAAGTTATCTGAATATAAAGGTTACTGTTTATAGAGGAAATTCAAAATATTTCTGTTTATGCAACTGGAATACAAATACAATTGGGGTACACATTAGCATCGTGTAATGCAACACTGTGTGATGTACATGTACGGTACTCTCAAAAAGAACTCTCAGTTGAAAGCCTCATACAAACAAAAGTATAGCACTTATTGCAAACTTACTCCAAGATGTCCTCATACTGTACATGTATGATATACATTGTATTACACGTGTTCAGTTCATATTATATTTAGGACATGTAAACTAACTCTTTAAACAAGAGTGGTAGTTATGAATTTGATTGCAGTCATAATTAGGGGCTGCAGAATAGGAGTGGAGGTCATGACCAAAAAGTCTGATGGGAGGGTCATGTCCCCATCCCTCGTCAGACTTTTTGGTCAAAATGTTTTTTCTACCACATAATTTTCGAAATTTCAGATGTGGCCCTCCCCCACCCCAACACTGCTTCCACTTTTTGTCATGCACCACAGCCCTTGATAAATATAATATGCACTGAACACAAGTATGAGATCTATTATTTACTATCAGATAAATATGTATTTTTGTGCATAAACATGTCATATATTGGTTTTTAATGATGATCAATCAAAGCCTTGCCATTATAATGGATTACATTGATTTGTCCAAACCACATGCAGCTCTTTACGATGTGTACTGGCACCGTTGCATATCAAAGCTTTGTGAAATGTATTTACAATGTACATGTATTTTCAACTGATTATATCATTTCATGACATTTCACTGTTCAAAATACATCACATTATTGTAACAATGCTTTATTCGACATATTTTGTTTAATTATGATCATTAGTGAAACGATAACAATTGCAGACAGTGAAACACAATAAAGTGCAATCCAATTTAAAATCCATGAGACAACTGAGATCAGAATGTGATTATATTATCAAATACATTGCTAAATGCACAATGTGTGAATACCGGTCAGTATGCAAAAAGGAAATAAAGATTAATACATTCTTTGGAACTAATAATAAACATAATCAAAAACTATTCTGGCAATTGGCATTTACAAAAGCACTTGAAGCATCGGTTATCCACATTATGCATGTACATGGGTGGATCCAGAAGATGTACTCCCTTTTGACAGCCACTGTAGACACTTTATATAAACACTAGTCAAACCTGCTTGAGCACCCACCTCTATTATGCAGCCTCCTATCTTAAGGAGCCACTTTATAATATTATTGAATTACCTAATTTAGTACAGTATAACCTGTCATAAGCAACCACTTGTATTAAAAGGCCACTTTTTGCTATGCCTTGGGTGGCTGCTGTTTACAGGTTTTACTGTATATATAGTCTTTGTCGTTGTTTGCTAATGTAGTTGTAAAGTAGACAATATAAAAGTAATATTACGGTCTTATTCGATGTCATACAGTCTACTGCTGAAACAATTATTAATACTGGACTAAATAACAATATAAAATACTCCCTCTGTTCATCATTCTTATAGAACTATTCAGGAATCCTCTGTAATAAAGAATCCGTCTACAAGTGCAATTTTTGGTGACAATTGTTCTTCATCACGAGGACTTGCAGCATCTGTGCTAGGAATGTCTTCTTCTATGACGGTGGTGGTCTCAGAAAACGACACTCTCTTGAACTTCATTGAGTCGTGCGACAGCGTGGATGACCGAGAAGTGTTTTCGTCATTAGAACAGTCTCTAGCAATTTCCTGCGTAACCATAGCCAGTAACTGCTCCACTGCATCACATCCTTGTGGTTCTGGTCTCTCACCATCTACTGGATTTTCCCACAACTTGGGTGAAAACAGCTTTTTCTGCCTAGTATCGACATGTTTTGGGACACCCAGTTCTGCAGGGAAGGGCACTTTAGTCATGGAGGATGTGCAACTCTGTTCTCCGTTTTGCTCGATGGCTCTGGGATGACGTTTTGCAGTGGCAGGACGTCGTGGAGAGTTGGAGAGCTTTAGCGAAGGCACTACTACAGCAGATGCTGATTTTGGTCTGGTGGAAAGAGATGCCTTCGACACTTTGAGTAAGCTATCACAACTAATCTGAATATCATCATCTTCATCTTCATCATCCTCCAGACTACTCAAAACTTCAGTGACAACTTTTTTAGTTGCTACTTCTAAAAGTTCTTCCCGATCGTAACGTTTATGCACTTCATTATCACCAGATTTAACTCCCCTGCTGATATATTTTTTACCTCGTATTATATTAGTCGCACGTCTCTGAGGGACAATTCGTTCTAATTCTGGATCCGATTTGGTCATTTTGTTTTTTCTTAAAATGTTTTTACGTCGTTCGTTATCAGAAACACGTTTCTCTGCTATCCACTCATCATATGATTTTCTTACTCTTTCTTCATTTTTTTTATTTTGTGTGTCAAATTTTGTTTTTTTCCCTACTTGCTCACTAATTTTGTCCGATGTCTGCGATTGAGGTCGAACCCGCAGCCTGACTCGTCCAAGAACTGGTCTCTTGTATACAAACTTCGTTGTTGGTGGATGAGGACCTTCCAACTGAATCCTTTGTGCCAATGTCGTCTGCTGGTTTTCTTCCTCCTCTAGTCTTCTCACATTCAATTCTATTCGCACATTCTCGGTAGTTTCCTCTCCAGCGACAGACAATTCTCGTGCTTGCTTAGCCTGCATTTCAGCCACTGTGGTTCCTGGACGAACGACATGCTTGGTTTTATACAGTGGTGGAGAGGGAGGATAGTCAAAACCCTGTCCTGAAACCATAGTGATGTTAAATGAGTCTTCCATTTCTTTTTCTTCCATCACTTTTTGTCTACGTAATCTTTCCTCTTTATCTTTGAGAAATGCCTCGTGTCTTTTTGTGGTCATCCAATCATTGACCTTCTCTTTGGACGCCAAATGCCGTTTCTCTTTTTCCAGTGCTGTCACTTGTTCCTCTTTCCTCTCCTCACGTTTCTTCTTCCTCTCCTCGGCTTTCTGTCGTCTAATTATGACGTTTTTCTTCTTTAACCATTCCTTAATAGTCTCATTATCAGTATTTTTGAGCTGGTTATCTGAATGAGGAAAGACATGGTGTTGATGAACATGTTCTTCAGATGCAGAATCACTGTCAGCAGATTTACTTCTAGGGGACTCGATCAAACCATTCTGTTGTCTATTTCTAGGTGAGTAAGATCTGTTCCTCAGGCTTTGGCTGTTGTTCCTACTACTACTCCTGTGTTTAGATTCAACTTGACCACTGCTTGGTCTGGCCTGTCTTGTTCTCGGCTGGTCTTGTCTGGTAGGAGCAGCAGACTTAGGTCTTGACTGTGGGTTATTGTAGTTCTCTTGCCTGGCTGGTGCTGCAGACTTGGGTCTTGGTCGTTGGTATCTCCCACCACCGTTTGTCACCTGAAGCATTCGTATCGTGCTATAAGCATGATCACTTTCTGACTTTTCTCGTTGCTGATCTAAAAATATAATCAAGGTATGGTACGTGTAAGTTTATATGGCACAAATTTTTACATGTTTTCATGTGTCTTAAATCTTGCAACCTCGCCAGGTTTTCTTTTGAATTGACTAAACAAAAAGTTAGTTGGCTATTCAATTTCGTAACTTGTCAAGAATTATGCTCAATAGTGTGTGTCTTGAGCTGAATCCTCTTGCCTTAATTAACTTGGCAATCACATTAATCAGTAACATATATAGGAAGTTCTTTAGCAAGGATAAAAGTAAGTAATAAATCTGATAGCTTGAACAGAAAAATGGATGATCGATAACTGTGTAATATTACCTTTGGCATATTGTCACTAGTAGTTAAACTGAACTTCTTAGTAACTAATAACTTCCTGTGATGTCATAGTACCATTACTAGGGAGCTGTAATCACTGAATGAACATAAATCATTATCTTCAGTTGGTGAAGATAACACTTCTCTCTAACTGCTATTTTGGTATATAATAAAATTATATATTTAACGTGTACACTAAATAAGCAATAAATATATGCATACATATAATATATCGTGTTTATTAACTAACTATCAGTGTGATAGGAGATTAATGCATTCATTTGGGCTATCTCTTGAAAACAAAACTCAATATTGGTTATATTATATACTTACGATGTGGCCGTGATGGATTGTGCGATCGTGCAGACACATCTCGTAGAACTGACCTCCCACTAGGTGGCATCCCATGGCTGGCGTTTGCATACTGTTGCCGTAAAACCTCCACATGGCCCAGTTGTTGACGTGACACCTGTTGCTCTGTTATCCCCTTCCGTACCAACTCTTTCAGTTCACCGTACTTCTGCTTCAGCCTGTCCTCATAAAACAAATCAGGATTAATTTCCAGAGATTTGAACTTACGAATCGGAGTCCGTTTGGTCAACTTTCGACGTTTTTGGTTTTGTGTTGATGGACCTAGATCACTCATAACCTCGTGCCTGTCACTCGCAGAATCTTGATCCGTGCTCTCTTCCATCTTACCAGATCTTTCATTCACATGCTCACAATTTTCTTGATTAGTCTCTCCTTTTGCACCGCCATCAAGTTTATCATCTTCTTGTTTTTCTTGCTGCATGACAAAAGCTTTCTTAACCTTTCTCTTCTTTTTCACCTTTGTTTTCTTCTTTACGGCACGTTCTTCACTGGCTACTGTAGAGTTAGAACTATTATCAACGAACTCGTGCTGAGCTTGCACGGATTGTTTTGGTTCTGATTTCACTCTAGCAACTGGTGACGTGTCATCACCTTCTTCTTCTATTTTCTCCAATACTTCTTCGTTATGGTCTTCTTTATAATCTTCGTAATAGAAGTCATCCTGTTGCTCACCTCTTAAAAACTTCTCATAGTTCATGTCCACGACTTCCTGCGACTCCTGCGAATGGGCTACAATGTTTCCCATTTTGCTCATAATATCGCCACTCGTAGACTCTTCACATCGGCTGTAGTTACTCTTCACCTGTACAGGGACAACTGTTGTTGTCTTTTCACTTTCGATTACAATTTCTTCACTCGCTTTCTCCTCTTTCCCAGAATCGGATTCAACGAGTTGTCCACTTTCTATCCAGTCTTGCCCCGAGCTGGAATCGCTTCCCTCACCAATAATGCGCTGTAGAAGGTTTAGAGAGTTGTTGCCATGGTAAGTCATGCCCTCATAGTCTTGAAGCACAAGTTTTCATGGTGTAGACCCGCCTGTGAAGAGAAAATATTTACCAATGTGAATACTAGTAAAATGTATTGGAAATAACAATTACAACATAAAGCCTTCATTGCTGGACTGACTTGCATTGCATTTGATGGTGTAAAAAACACCTAACCAAACAAACTCAAACAACAATCAAACAATATTACACACACATTAAGTGCTTTGGAATAACATCAATCTCACATTCATGTACAAAAAAACCTATTTAATTATCAAGCTCACAATATAATAAATCTGTGGACCGATGTTATTATATGAAAAGAAATGAGATCTCAGCTTTGATCCCCTCTCAACCGTCCAAACACATTGTTTGGATTGTTTAATGCATTGTCATTTACACACGGTCCCTAAGGAATAAACAATTACGTGATTGGGTTGGAGGAATAGGGTTTGGAGTGAATATCCTTTCAACACGCAATATAGAAATTTACTTGCAGTTACAGTGTTGTCAAACACACATCCCCTCCCATACACCACTCAATCACTATTGATTTTTCAACTCTATATCATCTATAACCTTAAAGTTACAGTCTCATAGTTACAAAATGGCGGTTCCCGCTTTTTTTATAAATACGGTACTGTTTTATTTGGAAATGTAAAGAACGTACTTTAAACTATATGCACACAAAATTTTACAGTAAAATATGGTCATTTACTAGTAGAACATTTAGGGAGACCTTAACAGCCAACCCGATCAATTAAGCAGA